>JAGTTH010003097.1:0-25983 GCA_022606485.1 Agraylea sexmaculata | reverse complement strand
GCGATCAAACTCAATCATCACACACTAAACCGATGGTTTATTTTAAACCCTTTCAGATCACAAATAGAGAATGCCAAACGTAAATTTCAGGGAAATGTAAAATTGAGAATTTGAAGTATATCCATATATGTATAAATGTATGTTCCCACAATGACTATTTTTTTTTTATTATAGCAGTGTACTTTAAAACGATAAATAATAATGAGTTGCTGAAATAAATATAACTATAACAACTATAAAATAAAATAATTTCGTAAATTGACACCTGGGAGAGAAACAAGAAGGCAATACTACCGATTACTTAATTTTCTAATAAAATAATTATAGTAAGGATTTCTACTATCTCAAAACTATTATTTGGAAAATTTTCGTAAAAATAAATTCATGTGTATGGACGGGACTCGGTACATGGCCAAAAAATACGTAAAACCAGGTTTCATTGTATTTTAAAGGATAAAGATACAAATAATTTTTGAACTTTTTCATCTGCCTGTAGGCAAGTTCAGCTTTGGTAGAGAAAAGGCATAATTTTTTTGCAAAGTTTACTGCGTGTATAGTCAAGGCAATATAGTAATTAGTTTAACAGTTAATAATTTTAGAATGAATATTACTCGACAGCATAAATATAATCAAAGAACAAAGGAACAGATGCATATCATCTTGTTTCGAACCGAGTTATCGCTCGCATAATAAGTAGTCACGGTATGGATATGAACTTTAATTATGCAATATTGTACCTGAAGGGGGAAACAACTATTAATTTGAATATATAAAGGATTTAAACGCCATTTTGAATAATGGAGGAGCTCCCAAGACATCATTCACTAGCTCTTTATTCCGGAGACAGTGCAACAATGACCATCGTCCATTTGACTAGTAACACCCATTGTGCAAACTCTCTAAATCTAAAAATTGCACAACAATCAGGACAATTGACTATGCATTTGTTATTATCAGACCTAGTCCAAGTGGGTGTAATGAAATTATTTGACGTATTCGAGCTATGCACCGACTTCCTTTATAATATTACTTTATTATATGATTATTGTATTACTTTCCGCCAAAATGTGGCACTTATTTTTATAAAATGAGGGTCTAAAAAGTAGAATTTATATTTTTTACAAAACCGCTTAAAATTATTTCTTTATCCAAACCTAAATATTTATATTTTTGCTAAATACATTACATGTTTTATGTGTTTTTTAAATTATTTCAATAAATAGGGTCAAAATCTAATTAGAAAGGGCAAAAATTATTTTATTATGGCATTTTTTTGCCAAAAGTGCCGAAAAGTAAAATTATAAGGTAGCAAAATGGCATTTGGCGGACTCTGCTTATCATACATTAATTATGAAATTCATGGTATAAACTATATGTATAGTTGAATGCAAGCGACAAAAATACTAATTTTATGTTTTAAAATTAGTATTTTTGTCGCGCGGTGCTCTACAATTGAAAACCGAGTTTTCATCTTCTTCGCCGAGGTTTGATTATTATTTCTTTGTGTATTTAATATATGCTTATATAAAACATGCTTATTATTTAAATTGAGACATGTTAAAAACAAGTGGCATTTTACAATGTTTGTCTATGCAATAATATACCTGCGATAATTTAAAAAAAATGTTTTTCATGTGCGTATTTGGTATTAGAATGTGTAGTTAAGAACGAGATATACGATCACAGCTTGATGTTAAGGCACCTGCGTTACCAGTTTGAAGAAACTACCAGAGTAGAAGTAGTAGTAGTAGTAGTAATGGCGTTGTGCATCTAGTTTGTATACATATAGAGGCTCTTATACAAGTAAAAGACCTATGTACCTAAATGAATACACGAAGACAGATACAGGTACAGAACTAAGAGCGTGTACTCCAACGCCCGCATAATGGCGTGTGGCTTACAAGGGCTGACACCACATCTTATATATTTTTATATTATTGAATACAACAAATATAACAAGTCATTATTATATGAACAATTTAACACCAAGCTAATTAATTTAACAGTTAGGTTAGGTTAATAATTAATAATATTATTTCGATATAATTTTTTCATTTATTAAAATGTTTTTTGCATAGATATAAACATAAGATATCGCATGAGTTAATTCAAGTGGATCAAGTGACCAAAAACATCAGTTACCTGGCAAACATTATACTGTAAACATCTCTTTACATATCTTCAGTTATATTTCACAGTAAAATGGGTAAATGCATTGTTACTACATGTCATATGGACTCAAACATACACTCAAATACATCTAGGCTCAGTTTTTACCACTGAGTACTTTTTTAAGGTGTTTAAAATATTATTGCGTTTTAATCACTAAAATATTGTTACAACCACTCTCAGGGGACACTAGAAATGTGTTGAGTGAGGGAGACACACTTATGCCTTTATCGAATAGGAGAGAAGAGTGCAACAAAACACGGGCTATACGAATTATTTATATGCAATGCGACACATTATGTGTTACATTAAATGTTGTTTTCTCCATTTAATCGGTAATAAGTTTATGTTGAGATTGTAAAATGTTCTCCCTAATCTGATGACTGTTTCGATGAGTGCGCTCGTTCATCAATTGGATGCAGCTGAATGACTTCAAAGTCCATCACCATATCGGAGCACATCTCCATAATACCACCATCGACAGATATACCGTGATATTTGCTGAAAGATCGATCTAAATACGGAATTTCAATTATTTGGAGACACCCGAAGGCAATGTGTCTTCGATCTGAAACGAGTCCGTCCACATCTGGGATAATTTTACTCGATTAGAAAGAGGTGTCTAGTTTAGAAATGATGCGTAATGTCAAGGCGGCCAGATGATGATGACCCAGTAGAGTTACCAGAGTACCAAGATCAAGATCAGCCACTCCTCGACCGGTCATGGTGAAGCACCGGATCAATTGATTCATAGAAATTGAACGGCAGCACCATTCTGCTGACCTCACACATCACAGTTGCACATCTATACCAATTAAAACCTTAGCGGTACATACAACATTCGTATAAATGGACAAATTATTTGCTGATTGATGATTGATGATGCCCATTCAACCAATTCACTTTGTATAACACGAGTCTAGTTTATTTTAAAAATTTAGGCTCAACATGCTGAAGGTGAACTCGTCTCTCGCTCGAATCTTTGTCGATAACGGTACTAAGTGGAAAATGTAGCGATGTTAATAGTGTAAATTAATACGACGGCTTTTGGAGGAAAGAAGCTGTTCAAGAAATGAGAACCTTGTCAGATACTTGCTGCACATACTTTGTCCACAATTCATGTGTGACCAAACTTATTTAATATTAAAAATGCTATAATTTTTTTATATTATTATTAAGAGAAAACAGTCCCAGAGAACCTACATCTTTGATGGAGCTTTTTTGAGAGGGTTTTTTATACACAACACCGTGTTAATTGTCTGTGGTGATCTTAACTATTACTAGTTACACAGGTCACCGATAGAGCGGCTCTGCCCGAATAATCGCCTCAGTGTTTACTTTACAATCCAGGAAATCAGAGTAAACCTGGATCAACACGATCGAACGGGATTTTATTAATATTATTCCCGATCTCCCAGTCGTATTAACCCATCAAATCTATTTAAAAAAATTGACTTTGGGATTTGAACCCATGACCACAGTATTTGTAGCCACGCGTCTTATCCCCTGAGCTGGTGATTATTTCGAAGATACCTCAAAAATGTGGTAACACGATTTCAAGGAGTTTTTTTGTAATAAGAAATACATTTCATGATATTGTGATTAGCAAAGCTCGACTAAGTGGGTGCACTGAAGTGCTCTTTAATTCTCAGACATTATATTATTGATAGAAAAATCTAATAAAATTAATATCTTTGAAATTTGCCTTTCCATCCAGTATTCGGCTGCATTCAACATTATAATTTTTCCCATGATTATAAAAAAAAATGTATGATAATTAATGCGTAAAAATAGAATGATACAATTCACCAATTTAATAAAAATATAACCCAAACAGTGTTCAGTACTTCAAGGCACTTCAGTGCAACCACTGATAATAAATATCTAAAATCAACACGAGTACCCATTCTTCGTCAAGTTAGCTATTAAATGAAGTATGAGTACTACTTGTATATTGTATGTTTGTAGATATAATACACGTTAGTGGTTTATTCATAATTTAGAGTAATAAAAAAGCGAGTTGTCGAACGACCGGGCGGCGATCTGGAGTCAAATGGAAGCGGAATACATTTATAATTGGTGGACAGACAATTCACGAAGAGCTGGTTCTGTACCATACATACACCTGTTGGCCCTGAGATATAAACAACAATCTGCTTTTATATCCACCTTTCGAACCTTAGCAAATAATAATGACATCAGCAATCGAGAGGTCACACAAAGCATCATGACCCGGTGCACTGTGGCCCGATAACACACCTTGATATATCATATATTGGACTTAAAAAGCATATGATGTTTGTAACATAATGTGTAACAAACAGCTTGGAGAGCCAACGTCAACATTTTAATTGTGTTTAATTGTTTTAAATGGTAGGCGAGAGGGAACGGCTGCTTAATCGGTGGAGTATGCTCTACACTTTACAGTGTGTACAAATTGTTAAATGTGATGTGAAATTGTAGAAAAGCCTCACGCTACTGACACATCATGGTGACATGGCTTCATCTGGGACATCCTCTTATCCATCTCGGAGTATTCATTCCACGTCCGCCATCAGCCATGAACTAGCCTTCTAACACAAATAGGGCGAGCATTGCAGCATTGCAACAGAGCAAGCAGGTGTATACAGGTGAGGGAGTGCCGCACGGACGATTACCACTTCATCTAAATTATAGACACATATACAATCTAAAATAATTTGATCACAGCGGCCGTTGATTGAAGCTATGATGATCAGCGAATAACAACGGAGCGGGCGGATATTCAGAATTACCAGAGCCAATTGTGGACAAGTGGCTCAACTGCGACTATACTCATCCTCATGGGAATTATGCCCTGCTTAAACAACCCAATTCCTATAGCTTTTATTTTTTAGCCTTTCTTTCTCATTTAATGACTTCATTGGTAACTTGAATGGGCACCGACATACTTTTATCAATGTGTATACAGGTCGACGAACTGGTCATATGAGGTGGAATACAAATTGAAGATTAGTACTCACACCTTCATTTCATTCAGAACAACAGACAAGGGGAGCCTAAAAACATGTCTTTCAATATTCAATATAATATTCTTTAGTCCAACACACACACAGGGACGATCTAACTTACTGCAAACGAGTATGATTAGTAATATCTTAACATAATATGGTTTTACGGCTATTGGTGAATAAGTAATTTGATCGGTTATTACGACTGGGAGATCGGGAATAAAATTAGTAAAATCCCGATCGATCGTCTTGATCCAGGTTTACTCTGATTTCCTGGATTGTAAGAAAAATACTGAGGCGATTATTAAGTCGGACAGAGCCGCTCTGTCGGTAATCTGTGTAACTAGTAATAGTTAAGATCACCACAAACAATTAACACGTTGTTGTGTCTAAAAAACCCTCCATCAGAGATGTAGGTTCTCTGGTATTCCAGACGACTGTTTTCTCTTAATAAAAAAAAGGAATCTCGGCTCTCGGAATTGTTTGATATACAGAGCAAGTGTAAAATTTACGTACTCTAATAATAAATAAATAGATGTAATAGGAATAAATAAATAGATGTAAATAAATAATTACGAATATTCAATGCCTCGTATCATTGCATTTATTTCAATTGATGTATTTTAAAATAAGTACATAATCACAAACACGCTCTTGATTGTGAATTTCATAATTTTCAGCATCGTTTCTCGTGATAAGAATATTATTGATCATAAATTATTTTATTGATTTTTTTCATAGATATCCCGGTTTTACTGGATCGGTAGTGAAATTTATTGAGCGCGAAATCATCTTGCCTGCACTCTCTCTACTTTGGAAAGCGGTCATGTATGTTTATTACTAAACCTATATTTTACCAATAAATACGTTATTAATTCATTTAAAAAAATTACATAAGCAAAATACACAATAATTTGTTGTTGGATTTTTTTGTTCAAACGTGCGCGTTTGTTTTTTTTGCATTTGCATAGGTATACAATGCACAACACGTGATTCCGAAAAGCAAATAATGATTTCTTGATAGAAAATTAAAACAAAACTCTTTTATATTGAATGAATTGTAACTTACGAGTGATGATGATTGTGTTTGCCCATTTTGAAACGGTCGTCTGTTTGAATATTTGAAAAAATCCAAATAAAAACACAAGAACTGGGTTCTAGCAATCACGAATGGTGCGGCAACTATGTTGTCGACGATAAATCCTCTGATAATGGAATCAGCAGGGCCAAGTAACCAAGCCGCGGACTCCTGATGAGAGACTGAGAGGACAACTTGATCAACACCGTCAATCGAATGCGGACACTTCGTTGTGCCTGGCGTCATGTATATTTCAAAATAAGCGACATCTGTTGCCTAAATCGAATATTAACAACAAAGCTTTTGGTTTGGATCCTAGCTAAACTTACAACTTTGAATTAATTGCATTCATGAATAAATTCAATTGATATTAAAACAGTGAGCTACATAACTTGAGAGTCAAATCTCAGTAAATGTAAGTTCTATCACTGTATAATAAAACAATTGATTGCATGAAAATTAAGCGATTCCTCTACATATGTATTTGATAAAACCGACAGATTATGTTTAAAGAAAAGTATATATAGAAGGACAATTTTCAAAATTTACCAACGATTCAAAATAACAAGCTTTTTATCAAAAAATTAACACTGAGCGAAAAACATCTTTCGTAGATTATAATATTGGTACGTATAATTATCAAAAAAAATTAATACGAAACTTCGCTAAAATAAAACATCACGTTTAGCTGTATAAATTCATAAGAATAAACTGATTATTATCAAAATATTACATTTTAATTCTATTGTCGGTTCTGGTTATTTCAAACAGTGAGCTCGGGAGTTAAATATCATGCTTTTTATGGTACAAACCAATTGAATGCACAAAAATGAACAAATAGCTCTCGATCTACGTAGCTCACTGTATGAAGAAAACGAAACCCTGTATTTTTTATCTAGGTACAAAAGTACTTAGACTTTTGACTATCTATTCTACACCATAAAAAACAAAGAGAAATTACTAATTTGATTTTTAATAATAATGTAGCTCTTTAATCGGAATTCCTAGACTTTATGTCATCTGTTACCGAAAATACAATTATAAATTGATATATTTGGGAATTAATTTCGTAATATTGAATAATTAAAGGCTATAAAATACACAAGACAAGACCCTATACTAAGTAGGGTTATTTTAGTGTAACAAAGGCGTTTCCGTTGTTAAACGCTTAAGCCGTAGTAAATTCAGTAAATATTTATATTGAACGTAAGCATTATAAGCTGTGGTAGGTGGCATGGTTTATATTTCAGCTAATAACATGTGGGAGATTGTACATAGACGCGGATGAATCCTATTTATAACCAGGTGTTTCCAATCTGAAGTTCAGTTACTTCAGTCGGCTAATACAATAAGGAGTTGGCAAAAATTAGTCAACAACAAAAATATCCCCAATGATGTTTTTATGGCTAGCATGTGTGTTGAGTTTTTTTTATACATACTTTGATTTTAATATTTTATTTTCATCGTACGTGTGGCCAGTCGATAAACGTAAACAGAGTAGTCGTGTCAATATTTACTCCCTTCGGCGAATGGGTACTTTATACCTAACTGTGTAGCCAGTTTTTGTTGGTTTTTACATTATTCTGATAAAATGGGTCAATTGGATCTTTTTATATCCGGAATAGCGAGGATTAATGAGTAGGAAATTGAGTGATGAGGGTTCCTGGATGATGAGACCTGTGGCGGACATTCGCTCGCTGTGTCAATTGGACTGCTTCAAACAGGCATATGTAAAATATGAGATTTAAATGACGGGATATATGAATGTGAGCTGATTTATTATGCATTAGCTATATTACAGGATACGTTGCATTCATTTATATTCTATATACTAATCTACTTACACTCCTTACTCATTAAAACTTTAAGAAATAATGCTAATGAATGTAATTCCATAGTACATAGTGGGAGTGAAATATGTATAAGTAAATCCTGGCATTGTCATTGATTTTTACATTGTTTGTAAATATGTACATACATTTTAAGATTAAATTTAAAAGACCCATATACAGTGCTACCTCGAGATAGGAATGCCCTGACATACGAGTGTTTTGAGATACGACGAATAATATTAGAGAATTTCTACCTCGACATACGACGAAAATGTGTGATACGAATTTTTATGTGCGATAATTTTATAGATGATCGCTAGTTTTTATGGAAGGTCACTACTATAATTTCGCGTCAGAATTGTGTATATGTAAAAATCTTCAACTGCATAAAATTTTCCGTGTTTGAGATTTACCTTTTCCAAAAATTCAATGCTGCCTTTTTTGACTTGTTATTAAATTCCGTACTTATTATTGATATAGAATAATAATTTCAATGGAACGCTTGTGTATTATAAAGGATTTATGTAAAACGGATAGTTCGAAAGGTTTTCGATCGTGCTTAACTGCCCTTTCTGAAAAGGTCTTTGTTTGAGGCTAGTAATTAGTGGCTGAAGGAGCTGGCAAAAGCTCTACGATGTACTTTGTATAGTATCTTCACCCACCCTCTCGTTTCTCTAATATAAGTGTAGATTCTCACTTTTTATGTAAATAATGTTATAGCATACCTAATCATTGTTGTATATTCTATAATGTATTGAAGCGAGGTCGAAGGGAAGTCAATTTCACGGCCTGATGAACGATAATTTACGAGAAAGTCAAGCCAGCCGCTCACCTTTAATGGCGGCAAATTAGAAACGCAAACACAATCAACGTTGATAAAGTATCTATAACTTACCCCTCTTCATTGTCGTCTTGCTCGGGCTCGCCGTCAGACATCTCTGTTTTGGCGATTGTGTATTTAGCGGAAATCTTGACGGCTTTTCGTACTCCTCGTATTTAAAGTGCTAAAGCTCGAAGTGTCGAGCTTCAGTTTGTGTATATATTTAGGGTTTTGAGGAGCTAAAAGAGCGCAACACAAACAGAACAACGCCAACTGAGTGAATGCTTCCAACCCCAGCGTCATACAGCGGACAACCCCTCAACATGTATGGACACACACCGGAAGTCACCCCTAATACAACTCCCCTACATCTGTGACGAACCATAACAAATATCCAATGTGTACTTTTTCTATTAAACTATTTCATACATTTAAGTATATAATATAATAAAAGACGACAAAAAAATATTTTGTATAAAATTCAAATATATCAATATGCCGCAATTAGTAAATGTGAATACACCATAATGTTGTTACCCACAATGGCATATTTATGCATTTTTAATAACACCCCGCACCTTGACATCGATCGATACAAAATACGACAGGTTCCCAATACGTAATGTACTATTTTTTCCAAAAGGGGACGAACAAATGAAATATTACATGTGTAATCCACAGTCATTCAGGCGCCTTTTGGTTACCTTTATTTGCTGTTTATTTTCAACACAAAGGCTTATCAGAGGTTTAACTGCCACTGTATTGTGAATTAATATAGATGTAGCGGTGAAACATTAAATAATTCCGGCGTCATTATTATTAATTATGAAAAAGGGAGTCGGTTTGGATTCGACGATCGATTTTGAGCGTTAGGATAGAAGAAATAATCGTTTCATGAAATATTCACCAATTTACACGTGTACCGATCGATTAAATTTACTTTATTTACGATTCTCAATATAGAATGTAATGGAATAATTACTAATTATGAGACAGTTTCATTGACATTAGACGAACTATAATGTCAGTGGGTGCGGTTAAGGTAGTCCTCCAGGTAATTAGTCCCTTGATAGAATAGGGGTGAGGTCTTTTCTACATCATGTTAATCAGCCCACAAGTTCTCAAATGGTTAAATGCCAAATCCGCCCTTGCTTTGTTTAGAACTTAACAAACATAACTACGTCTACGTTGCAAGTAATATTGGACATGTTTCGAGTAATTGAACCCAAGTGTTTTAATTATCAGTGCTTGGTTTATTTAGTAATAATTAAAATATTTGAAAATCAGTAATTTAATGAAAAGTGTTTCCTTTGTGTACGGGTTATAGAGAGAATGAGTACTCTATTTATAGTGGTTGTGTTGCATATTATTAATAGTTGAGGGGGCATTTTTGTGTCTGTTGGTTGCATTATAAAGCACATACGTATGTCGCCCCCACGAACTACGCCCCCTTTGGTGTTTGTTCCCTACAATAATAACCACAGCCGCTATTTCCCGAGGGCCTTTTTCATTAGAGAGTAGCTTTATTTTACATCACCTCAACAGGACACCTCAGCCTTTTCACGTCATACTTATTTACATCTGACTCTTTTTATAATGTATAAGGGAATTTGAATTTTTCAACTTGTGAAATTAGTATATATATACTCATATCAGTTCTCTTTCAACAACATCGTAAACTAACACGTGCAGATTTGTGCACGTGTGTGTCTTAAAATATGCGTTTCATTTCTCTCGGTGCATATTATTGAGAGTAAAAAGTACACATAAAAAATATTCAAGTTGCGTGTTTTAAACTCATATAGCATTTCAATCGGAGCCATGATCATTGCGTGTAATAAGGGCAGGTGACATTGCCGTCAACGACTAACTATATATGTACTTTCTTCCCCATTTTTGTAAAATAATAATGTATTGAAATTGCACAAAAGGCATATGCACTTGTCAATGCACCTACTATTAGGATGACACATCTAATTGAGCAGTTCATTGTACTATACAGTATAAGTTATTCACACAAATATCAAATATTATAAATTATTTGATATTTGGCGTGGTAAATTTATGTGATGATTCTTAGACCAAAATAAATAACAAATAAATTTGCACCAACTAGTAAAAATTTTCACCTAATCTTACACAGTCTATGAATGGGTTATTTTTTTAAAACTACCCTAACCTAACACAATTCATTATTATAGGTAATATTGAGTAGCATTAATTTGATAAGAATTGCTACTACAACTACCTAGATCAAAACATTCAAATCTTCAGTATAAATTTGTTTATCGCGTTTATTTGTGGGTTTATTTATTATTCAAGCGTATTTTCATTTTAAATACTATAAGTAAAGATACTGTTTTGATATAATAGAATGCTATTAAACACAGTGTTTAATACATTAGAACTGATTACTGCTGGTAGCATGTAGGATATTTTAAAAACATGACAAAGATTTCCCATTATCCCAATATTGCGATGTTCCTTGTTAAAAATAGTACGTGACGTGACTTTAAATGGTAATATCCAATTTGGTTACTTTCTATTAAAAATCAATGACTTTAATGTATTCATTTTTATCCTACGTATCCATTCTATTGATTTATAAATTGGATCAAATAAAAAAAAGTCTATGCGATCCATAATTCATCAATTATTTAATATAATAAAGTGGCCATATCAGGTACTTGTAATAAAGCAATTTAAGAAATAATTGAACAATTTTTTTTGTAAGATATTATATAAAAATGTGTCATAATTATAGAAATATCGACCGAGAGCTCAAGAGGCGTGCGAAAGACATAATATAATGTGAGCTCATTGAACAGAGGACATTTGTAATAATACTAACACCAGGGGGGACATCGTCCTAGTAATACTATGTTACTATTCACTCAGAACTATATATTATACTTCGATAATTCTATTCTATAATACGGCTTCCGAACTTCGTAAATGAATAACCGAGATGTATCCGTGGCAAAATCTATCCACAGCTGCCAACACAAAAAACAAAGCCACACGTGCGTTCATCATTGGGAATAGTGATTGTTCGTCGAATACATATTATTCAGATTTCATAAACTAGTTAAAACGACCGTGGAAAAATATGTGTGAGATCAAAGAATAACCGCTGTTCGTACTATATCATTCAGTCGAAGAGATAAAATTTGAGTGCTTGACACAACTTTAATGACATTTCAAGGGGGAGTTACTTTATGTGGATGATTTACTTTACAAAGTGGAGACACTAAAACAAACTATTCATCATGTTATTTAATATAAATGTGTTATTATTGAGGGTACTCGTATTATAAATATAGATTCGGTGATTTGAGATGTTTACATCCTTCTGCAATTCGATATTAATGCATTGATATGTGTTGTTGTGTTAGCGCTCTGTAAGTAATTTATGTATAATCTCATACAAAATGTATGGGATTACAGCGATCCCGAAAGCGAATGTACACAATCCTCGGTGGGATTGTCATAACACACACATTTGTTTAAAATAATCAATACAAGATTCAGTGATATTTGATTTGCTTACCGTTTTTTCTCATCGTCCTGTCCCGGTGCGGTGGGCGGGGGCGGCAGATCGTCAAGCGGCACTTCGTCGTTAGGCGGAGTGGGCGGTGTCTTATCAAACTCGGCTATAGGAGCCAATTCAGGCACTGTGCCTCCATCCATTGCCGCCACCTTCACGGGGGACACCTTCCCAGCTTTCTTCACAATCTTTGACGGGGTGGTTGGCTGCGGAGATTACCGCTAGCCTCGTTACTCCAAATGGAAATAAGCCGCCTTTGGGCCGCTTTCGGTGACTACAAAATAACAATTAATATAAATGTATTGAATAAACTACAACTTTAATAAGATTGATAAGGGGATTTGAAAGTTGAATTTGCAGACAAAGCGGCGACAAAACAATCACCCCTTTATTGCGTAGGCGTAGGCGGGAATACGGCGGGCTCGACTCGTCCCGCCAAAACACTTTGAGATTGTGGGAAGTTACAGGGATTTACGGGGGATTCGAGAGATTTACGTGATATTATTACTTTGGGGTTGTTTGTGTGTAGGGGATGCGGCTTTGTGAAATGTGGAGCACACACACGCGCACTTCCGCCTAGTTTAGGTGGGCGAGAGAGACTGAGACTTTTGGGCGGGCCACTCCAGCCCCGTTCGATAGTGAGCAGCTCCTGTGGGATGGAGGAGGGGCAGCGCAGATCGTTAGCGGATGCTGCGCGCGCTTGGCCAGGACCTTCCTCGTCCTTTACCCGCCACCTCAATGCCACTCTCTACTATCACCATTCTGGAAAACAATCCGTCCCGCCCGAAGAACTGTGTTACTGGTCCATGGCTCCACGCCGCCCGCCGCCCCCTCCTATGCATCACTACTACACAACTACTTTCCGCAAAAAAAATCCCTTACATTAACTCTCACAAATTTTCATTGAGTACATTTCATACCATAACATAGGCACACAATACATCTGCTCAAATACTTTTTTTTAAATAAATAATCTGTAGTCAAATGACATGAATCCTAACTCTCCTTATGAATAAAATATTGCACTTCTTCCACACCAGCATCTTCCACTTATTTCTATTGGAGGCCGCGCTCCTCCGGTTATTAATACCTAAACTCCTACCTACCTTATAGAACTCGTCCGCCCACCTTAGCCTAGGTCTACCCTGCCTTCTCTTACCCACAGGCTTGCTGGATAGTATTTCCGATACTATCCCTCCTGCTCTTTAACCCAACCTAATGTTAAAGCCCTAATAAACTACACTACGTTCACGATCTTATATAATGAGTAAATCTCATCGTTCCGTCTAATTCTAAATAGTCCCGGTGCCTCCTGAACAGGACCCAAGATCCTCCTAAGAATCTTCCGCTCGAACCTAAGTAGCCTATCCTCTTCAGTCTTGGTAATAACCCATGTTTCTGCACCATAGGTGTAAGTACTGGCCTAATTAATTAGCATCTTGTATAGTTCTACACTTCCATCCTTACTTAACATAAAATGTTTATGGCCGGTTTCTTCATGGCGTGTTAAATTGTGTGCTACGTGGCAAGAGATTGTACGAATCTCGTGTCAGATACAAATTTTCCGTTTCTTCAGGCCGTGCTAAAGCTATAGCGTAAGTGTGTATCGCAAGCATTCAGAAGAACTTAGAACAGGTGACTCCAGCCGAAGCGACGAGTTTGTCACGAAACTGGAATGTAGGGGGAAATATAGTCCGAGCTCGAGATTTAGCTATAGCACGCCGATTGTGAAGATTGCCGAGCTAGTATTTGACAGTTGAAGTAACGCATTTTGCGGGTAAATCGCTGAGTGACACCAGCTCGAGATTTAACACGAGTTGAAGAAACCCGCCCTTAGTATGCACATACTCAGGCTTATAAGCCTGGATCATATAGTATGAATACGTCAATACAAACTGAATTATTTTGTCAATACGTTATGTTTCCATGCGAATTCACCAACATACAACTGGCTGTTTAAATATCAAGATGGCAGACCAAGCAGATGATCTACATGGTCCGACATCTTGATATTTATATATCCAGATGTATGTCCTGCTAATATATCGTTGTCCGCGACGATCTGTGTTTGATACATATCGACAAGCCTTTTTCTCTTATGCTTTTTTATCGACAAGACCCAATTTTTAAAGAAATACTTAGGAAAATAATTACTGAACTAAAAGTAAATTCGTCTACCGTACTTAACAAAATAAACACCTTATCAATTTTTAAAATAGTGATTTACTTAACATTGAAAGTGGGCAATTACCATCGAATTGTGATTTGTGCGTAAATAAAAATGTACTTAACATTATCAAGTGAGCATATTTTATACAAATTTGAGATTTTTTTGCAAGACAATCTTTTAAGACTTTGTTAAGTACGGTAATCAATAAATTATTAATGAAAACAAATTTTAAACACAAAATATGTTGAAATTGTAATTTGTTTCATAAAATTAAAGTGTCGGTTTCTTTGCAGACTGTGTAAGTCGATTTTGCCAAATTTTACAGGAGGGAAAAAATCTGATTAAACTTAATTAAAACTGCATATTTTTAAAACCAAAACAATTTTACCAATTTTTCTCTAGACTTAAGAATATTTTCTTCATTTTCGCATTAAAAATTCCCATTAGATGAAATTAAAATCAAATATTTTAATAATTCTATGGTGAAATCCCACAATATTACTGTACCTAAAACTCTTCGGAAACCGAATTGTTCGATTAGTTTAGATTAATCGAAGGGAAATTAAATTAGTTTGTTTTGCAAAATCATATGTTATTGAACTCATTTGATGAATAGGTAAATATAAATAAAAGGTGACAGGAGCGTTTAAATATTATTTTTAGAGGTCGGTATTATTTATCGATAACTCACACTTAGCCTAACCAAATGTTGATTATCATTAAATTAATGGAGGGTTATTTATTATTTTACATTAACCTCGTGACTATTTATTTCTGATCTGAAATCTACTTGTTATTATTAGATACAGTATGACAATATGTATTCTACTAAGGTATATGTTTTTCATTTAGTCTCCCTTTTACCTAAATGAAAACCAGGTTCCGCACGTACAAGCTTCGGATTTGCCACAAGTTTCACCTACCTATATTTGCTTGTTCCTAGTCTTTGTCTGTGACTGCTCATTATGTATATTTTATATGCAAACTGACAATAATGTGATTATCAATAAATGAGGCGACGTGTTGTGTTAATGAATTACTTCTACGGCCATACACGGTCATATTTTTGTGATAATAGAGGTGTGTCTTATTCTCGCGTGACCGAATCCGCCATTTTGATCGTAAACACTGACTAAAATATTCTATATTATTAATTATTGTTTTAATAATAATATCATTGATCTAACCACAAAGTTTTTTCAGTTGGTTAATTTAGTTAGTTTGGGTTTTTGTAGATTTTGGAAAGTAAGAATCATGCTTGGGGGAGTGCTTTCTTCGTTGAAAGCTCTTCGATTAATTATTAAAAGAAGAGCTTTCACCTTCAACGCAAAGTCCGTCAGAGTAGCCATATATATTTTATGAACATCATCCCGCTGTTGAGGGAATCGTAAAGTACATTTTTAAAATACATTTCAATCGCAATTTGTTTATTTGGACGAGTAGATATTCGCACGATCGAATATTTACATAATATATGCAAAACACCAAAAACACACATCATGATTATCATATAATTAAATTATAATAAAAATACATACCTGAGAACTAAATATTTTAATTGGCAAGTCGCAAATCCGTTCTGATTGGTTGGTACGGATGCATGCGATATGGATCCATTGTATAATTAGTGTACTTCAATCTTTTCCCAGATCCATTAATTAAATATAAATTTATTTTCAAAAATACAGCGACTGTTTAATGTTTTGTTTAATTTCGAATGAATTTATTTCAGAATAAATTCATATAGAATTAAATTATTTTCCTGTCAATCTTGAGTAGGATGTGTTTTTGTACATATTTTTGGCATTCAAACATTTACATCATTGCGATAATTTCTTGAATACCTTTTGAATTTTTATAGTGTAAAAATGTAGCAAGTCATTTTGTATGGCAAATAAAATCGTACTGTTTCAATCAGAGAATATCTATTGTTATACATAACATAATATTGTTTTAGTATTATATACTCTCCGATTCCAATATATTCCTCTCTCAATACTGTATTATTTTATCATAAATTATACAAATGTTTGATAACCTGTTTAATTTGGCCAACAAAGGGTAGTTTGATTTGACGCCATATCTAGACAGACACACCCTATCGAACTTTATTATAAATATAATTTTATAGTTTAATTCTCTCTTTATATAAAAAAAATATAAGTAAGTATTTTTGATTAGAAATTACTCGAATAATAATTCATCAACAAAATATTTACAGGGAGGTTATTAAACTGAAGAGTTTTTGGTCCGCAACAAATTGCTTATGCATCAAAGTGGCTCTCGAGAATACTTCAGAAATCAAAGGAGAATCGGATGAAAAAATGAGGGTTTTCTGTTTAAAAGAAAAATATTTGCCTGTTTATCAGGGCACTTAAATACTCAATGATACAAAATAACGTAGCATCTGAAAATGTATTTATTCTGATAGCGTTCATCTGTGAGGAGGTCTCGAACGGGAATGGAAGCAGATTCGTTGCAGAAATGTTTAAGGGTGAGTGGGTGATTGTCCTGGGGGTCATTTCACCCCCCGCCCTGTGGGTGGTGGTTGTAGTAATATAGTAGAACTCCAGCCACGCCCAGCACCCTTCTGCCCGGGATTTTCTCACATTCTGTATCAGATGAATACGTTGCTCGTCCTTTTAACTATAGCATCGGTCAACAGAGGTTGTCGTGCATTGAAACAAGGCTAAATACAGCAAAATGCCGACATCGGCGCTGATTTTCACTAGAACGTGCTTCGTCTTTTCTTTGCAATAGATTTGAAATTTTGTATACTAATCTAGCAGGGAGTGTATTCTCATGAACTGACCTTTCTCATACAAGAAATTATAAAGCTTTTTAATTCGACCGTAATATGTATTTAACTTTATCCACAAATAGTAAATAAAATTTTGCAAGAAAATTGTAAAAAAATTATATGGAAAAAAAATTTATGCTCCTGTAAAATTGTATAATTATAGTATAGATATGCATATAGACTTTAATATCGTCACCATCTAGTATAAAAATTGATGATTTTTAAATCTTTCTGTTTTTGGTTTTTACAAACTATAGAAATAAGTACTTTACCAAACTTTACAATCAATCTTCAATGAAAAGATGAAATATTTTTTTGGATTATTTAATTAAGACAAAAATAAACGTACAAATATTTTGTTACAATTTATGCAGTTTTTACATTGGCTTTCTTATTAGGTGGATTTACCTTCTTCTTTTTATTGGATTTCTTTTTTTTCTTATTTTTGTTTTTGGATTTATGAGTAGTGTCACCATTTAATTTTCCATTAGGTGTAGATACTGCTTTGTCTGTATTACTTTTCTTTGATTGTACCTTATTCAACAAACTTGGGTGGATGGGACCCATGTGGAATGTAGGCTCTGACTTTTCATCAGCATCACTTGGCTAAAAATAAATATACATTATACAGTTTTCAATTAAAGGCTTTGCATAGTAAAATAATACTTACAGTACTGTTTTCATTGTTTGTAGTTTTTGCTTTTTTAAATGATTTTGATGATTGGTCTGTTTGTTTTTTTCTCTTCAAAGAATTCTCGGCAGGTGCTTCAGTGTCATCATCTTCTACAACTTCATTTTCTCCATCTTCAATTTCTTCATCTGATTTATCATTAGTTGTCGGCTATAACAAGTGGAAAAAATATATAATATAAATGACAAGCCAGAAATAATGTATACAATGAAAATAAATTAACACTTACAATTGCATCAGAAAACTTTTTAAGCTTGGCAACGAAAAAGCCATCCATGTTATGAGTGTGTGGATAAAATCGTTTGGTTAAATTCAATGAGGGATGGAACCTGTGGTGTCTGTATTTTGTGAATCCTTCTGTTCCAAAATCTAAACCAGTCGGTACCAATTTAACATTTCTTCTTTTCAGGGCATAGTTCACGACAGATTCGTTTTCTTCAGGTAAAATCGAACAAGTAGAATATACAATGTATCCACCGGTCACCGATTTTGAAGTTACACAATCAATGGCTGCCAACAATAATTGTCTTTGTAGTGTAAAACATCGTCTGAGATCTGATCCATCTTTATTAGTTTTAACACTAGCATCTTTCGCAGCTACTCCAGTACCTGTACATGGAGCATCTAATAATACCCTGTCGAATCCTTTCATCACACTTGGGAATTTTCTTCCATCATAAGATACGACAACGGAATTAACAACTCCTAATCTATGAAAATTTCCTATAACAGCTTTCAGCCTATCCTTATTTACATCATTGGCGAAGAGAACTCCTGTATTTTTCATAATGGCAGAAATATGTGAAGATTTACCACCCGGTGCCGAGCACATGTCTAATATTCTTTCATTTTCTTGTGGGGCCAGTGCCATTACAGGAAGAAAACTAGAAGCACCTTGAATTATATAATGACCTGCAAGATACTCTGGAGTAGCTCCAACAGGCACAGTTGAACTATACACAACTAAACCTACTTTGCTCCATTTACCAACAGGATCTAGATTTACACCACGATTTATGAGGGCTTGAGCTAATTCACGTCTTCTAGTTTTAAGACTATTTGTTCTTATGGTTAATGGTCTTTGTACTTCACTAGCTTCCAAAAACTCCATTAGTTCTGGCAGTGGGAATAATTGCATCAAGCGGGCCATTAAAAATTCATTATAACTGTAGTAAGTGCAAAGATCGTTCCGGAGAAGCTTGATGTATTCTGGTCTGGTCTTTCCATCCTCTCTGAGATTTTTAAAATCTGACAATACAGCTGTTACATCTTTTATTCTTTGTTGAATTTCTTGCAATCCAATAGGATTTTTTAATTCTTCTTCACTTGGAAATGCGAAGACGTCATGACTAGCTATATTTAGTTGCATTTCTTCTTCAGCATATTGTTGTTCAAGTTTTTGTTTCTTCTTTAATTCTTTATTTGCTTTTTCTATTGGTAAAAGATCCTCATCATCGTCACTGTCTTTGTCATCTTGTTTTTTAGTGTCACTGTCGTCTGAGTCTGAATTTGAATCATCATTCTATAACATTGAGAAAAATGATAAAATCTATAATTATTATTACAAAATGTAATCAGTGAGGATTTACTAACAGCGTCCATTTGAGTATCTGAATCATCATTTTCACCACCTTCAGAATCATTTCCAAAATCATCATCTGGTACATCTGACTCTTCATCGTCGTCTTCACTTTCAGAGTCTTCAGATTTGGATTTTTTTAATTTGAGCCATTCTTTATTATCATCTTTAATACCTGTTAAATTGAATATGATTTTTTATTTCATGTTGAATTTAATTGCGAATTGACTGATGAAGATTTTAAAATAATGGAAGTACAGAATATGCTTAATTTATTTTCTCTCAATTGCTAATCGATTTTGAAAAGGTATGTTGTTTAAAAAACAAAAATTTTTAGTACAAAACAAATAATTAGAGCAGATGAACACCATATATAATACAAATAAATAAATGAACTAAAAAATATATCTAACCTTTAGATGGCTGTTTTACTTTGGCTCCGACGCCGTTAACTTTTATCTCATTATTTTGTGATTTTAAAAGTTTCCCTTGATTAGCTTCTTTCCGTTTCTCTTTAATTTCTTTAATCTTCGCAATTTTTTCAGCTTTCTTCTTTTGCCTTTTAGCAAGTCTCTGTTTCTGTCGATGACTGAGTTTTGGCGCATCTTCGTCAGCATCTAGACGAGTAAATAATATTTATTTGACAATTCCCATATAATGGCCGATTTAAAAGATTTACTACCTTTTACTTTAGGAAAGACTGGATCTTGTTGTTTCTTTGCTTTTCTTCCAGGTCCTTTCTTCACAGCTTTTCCATCATCACCGAATTTGGCTTTCCTACCCATGACTTTTTCCACGTGCTGCTGTCACCACGTGTTACCATAGATAAAACAACTGTCAATTTTGTCCATAAACAATAATTTTTAAGCTTGAAATGAATGAAATATTTTGGTTACTGACATGACAATATAAATTTAATTATTATATTAATGATTATTTATACAAATATCTTGGTATTTTCAATTATTTTGTTAAATTTTTAAAATAAATTTATTAATAGAGTGATACAGGGGATTTTTTTAATATAACTGAAACGAAATTTAATAAATAATATAGCGCTGTAAATGTATTGTAAAATAAAATTTCAATGTTAGAAGAGGTGGTTAATCTATGCATGCGTGGAATCGGCGTCTGTCAAAGTAGCGGCAGCAAGATAACCTGTGTTTATGTTTTATTTGGCAGAACTGCGGAACAATCAGACAAGAAGAGCATTGAAAAAGCAAGGAGCAAGTAACAGAAAACAAATATAAAGATGCCGAGCTGGAATCAAATCAGTGGTCAATTAAAACACCCGATGAACCCTGTGGTCTTCTTCGATATCACTGTTGGAACCACGGTATGTTTTATGTTAATCTATTATTATAACTCATATACCGATTATCACTATTTTCTAATTGCCGATTCAACACATGTCCGAATATTGTTATTATAATCTTGTTATTGTTTTTTAGGAAATTGGAAGAATGATTTTTGAATTGTTTGCTGATGTAGTTCCTAAAACAAGTGAAAACTTCCGAGAATTTTGTACCGGCGAATACAGAAGAGATGGTGTACCTTTAGGATTTAAGGGAGCAATCTTCCACAGAGTAATTAAAGACTTTATGATTCAGGGAGGAGATTTTGTTAATGTAAGTATTTTTTATATATTATATTTCTATGAATGCAATAACTTGAATTGCTTGTAATTTACAATGCAGTGTGATGGAACTGGTGTTATGAGTATCTATGGCGGCAGTACATTTGCTGATGAAAATTTCACCCTGAAGCATGATTCACCTGGTTTATTATCTATGGCTAACAGTGGAAAAGACACCAACGGTTGTCAGTTTTTCATTACCTGTGCAAAGTGTAATTTCTTGGATAATAAACATGTGGTGTTCGGCCGAGTTATTGACGGCTTGTTAGTTATGCGAAAAATAGAAAACGTTCCCACTGGACCTAATAATAAACCTAAGATTCCGGTGACCATATCACAATGTGGACAAATGTAACATTAATTTACCTCAATTATAAGTATTTTAATAATAAAATATGATAAAACATTAATACTTTTTCAATCCCACAATAAAACGAGTCTGGTTATGAAAATAATTATTTTATATTTTTGCAACAAAGTATTATAAAAAAATGTACAGCTATTATATTTTATAACAACAAAAAATTGACCTATTTAAGATACACAGCATTCATTAGTCACTTGTATATTGAATTTAATTTAAATAATAATCATAAATGATAACAAAATATTCTCATGGGCGAGTGCTGTATATTGTATGTGATTTTTCGAACTATTTTAATAAATATAAATATTACTTATCGTAATATCACAGTATAGAAGAATTTTACAGAGGTATGTATTCATTTCAACTAAATTTTATACAGAACATATGCTTATCATTGACCTTTGTTATCAAGATTTTGCAACATTGCCAATGTTAATAATTCTAGTCGGAGTAGTCGCTCTGCCGTAGCGCTGAATAACTTCTTTTAAAAATGCTCCTTCCATTTGTAACACAACTTGGTCAAAAAATAAATTGGCTAAATGTGAATGAAGTTCCGAGCGGAACTCAAAAGCTACTTGAAAATCAATCACACAGGATTTAGGATTTGAATCAAGACCAGGACTGAATCTCCAAACGGTTAATAGGTGATTGAATAAACGTCCTTCTGTGCAAACTGCTTTGACTATATGAGGCTTGATAAAGGTCACGTCCGAGGTGTAGCTTTCATTGATTGGAGGAAAGCCTATTATGAGGTCAGCTTTTAATCTGGTCGGCTCTCTCAATGTAACTATTGATTTTTTACACCATGGCACAAATTTATTATAATTTCCTACATCTGAGACCACAGTGAATACTTGCTCCATAGTGTGTCTAAAAATATATTATAATTTTATAAGAAATATTTTTTTTTTGCATTTTGAAATTTTTATACTTCAAAAGACAAATTCATCAAACAAGTTTATTACCCGACTAATTTTCGACTTGCATAAGTTTTATTTTTGCCGGATGATGTGGAGGGCAAGTTGAAGAAGGTTCTTTTGTTTGAGAGGTCGACATTGTCATTCTGAGCAGGCGATAAAGAGTTCCTGAAAAAATAACGGAAGTGTCAGAATTAAAAGGGAAATAACCTTGGACACATTCCAAGGTTTTCCTAAAAATAAATAATATCCTAAAGAAACATAATCGATCAACCTGTGAATAGTAGAAGCACAGTGGCGACAACCCCGCAAAAGGAAAGACGGAACCAGCAAAAACCTCGAGAGTGACGAGGCCAGGAGCGCCGGACCAGCCGCCACCTGCCAGACTGACATCGCAACCACTTCTGACACTGACACTGACATTTCTCATAACTACACCTTATTGCCATATGCAATAATCATTAATATATGCATATACAAAGTACAATGTACAGTTTTCAATGTAGAAAAAAACATATTTTCATTAAAATTTACTTTTTTTGATAATATTAGTCATACACAAGCCAACTTTTTTAAATTAAATATATATATCGTATCATTGAATTTGACAAGTACAGTGTCTGGCAACTTTTCATTGAGGTTACGTTTTCGTAGTCCATAAAATTTTTCTCTATAATAATTAATTATAATCTTTTGAATAAGGTAATCAATTTCATTTTTATCTCATGTAAGAATCCATTAACAATATTTTTATGTTATCATTTTTAGAGGATATGGAAAATTATTACGAAATACTCGATTGTAATGATTTTAGCCCAATTGAAGAAGTAAAAAAAAAGTTTATGGATTTAGCACTTCAATTTCATCCTGACAAAAATTCAAATAACACGTTAGACAGATCTATATTTCAAAAAATAAATCAAGCATGGAATATTTTGAAAGATCCACATTCTAAAAACGCCTATGATTCGAAATTAAAAAGTCAATTTCAAACTAATTTAGGTCCAGTTTTAGCATATCTGAGCCTTGAAGAGTTGAACAAAGTAGACGGTGAAATTTATTATTCCTATCCTTGCCGTTGTGGAGCATTTTATTGTGTGTACCCTGAAGACTGTTTAGAATCTGAAACATTTTATGAATGTGAGGAGTGTTCTTTTCATATACTCATAAAACAAAACAAATCATCTAACAACACTTGATGCATTGTTGATACATAAAATGGTGATTACTTCCTGAAACAAAGCAGCATTGTAAATGCTCAACGAGTGAATGAGCTTCTTATAACATGAGATTGCGAAACTAAAAACAACAACAAATGACAAAATCATAATAATCAACTGACGAGTGCTGCACTATCATCACGGCGACTTGAGATGTAATGTACTTCCCCCGTAATGCTGTAGTGGTACTGCAGTATGATGTAGTCATATTATATGTATTTATATGTAAAATAAAATAAAAACTTAATATAAATAAAAATAATTAAATATTGAGGAGTTTTTCTATACAACAGTGTTTCCGAGTAATTTTACAGAAAACAAAATTAATTATTGGTGATATTCATTCATTCAATAGGTTTTTTATTATTTAGCTTAAACTGTATGATATTCATTATATTAACTATCTTGAATTGATTCATTTCATAAAGTCATATTAGACACTTGAGGTGTTTTTACAGTTGTAGACTCGACTCTGTCACCAAAATTTATTATATTCTTGACAAATTATTGTATTTCTTACCTTCTTTTAATCAAGAGTTGCTGATTTTATTTAAAATTTACCTGGTCCATTTAGATTCTACGTGCGATTTAAATGAAAAAGAGAATCATAATAAATATCATCAAATTTATTTTCATAGATTTAGGCAACATCTTGAAAATGTTAAAACTGGCATAAAATACATGTATTTATAAAATATTTACTTCTAATAGTAATAACAATATAAATATTTGATAAGAAAGCTGCACTTATACGATTAAGGCGTGGTTTAAGTAAACCATTTATTTACAAAAGTAGTTGCACTAAGCTCTTCTTAAATTAAGTAAATGTCATGAATATCAATAAAAAATAATTCAAATTTACATTTCATATTAAGCTGCTTGTTAATGAATAACAAAATTGGTTCAAGCATTTTTTTCTCATTTAAATATCAAGTAATTACAATTATCACATACTGTATTTGAATTCAATTTTATTTTACAATCTGAATTGGAAATATAAAAGGCAAGAGATTTTAATTAAAATATTATGATTATAATGTTGATTTTGCTATCACTGCACATTAAAAAACATTACATATGAAATTTCATTTCACACAAAAAACTGGATCACATAAATATACCTTAGGTGTTCCAAAAATTATATAAAAATGGAGATTGTATTTATAAAATACTTTCAGCCACATTAAAATTTGTATTTTTTCTCCAATAAAAAAATCCAAAAAATATTTTTTTTTTGTAACGTCTTATTTAAAGTAATTTAGACCAATTACTATCCTAAAACGAATAGTAGGTACTCGGTTTTACAAAATTTAAAAATTATTTTTTGAGAACTAAAGACTTTACTTTATTCACACAACGATCCATGAAATTCTTCTTTCTTTTAGTATCACTAGACGAATCTAAAGGCTGCGGTAAAGAAAGCATAGATATCTGACATGGTGCATTTGAATTAAGCAATCCTTCACAGCTTTGTGTACGTCTTGGTTTATCAAAATCTTGACTGTCCATTTGATCAAGATCATTTTCACAGCTTTGAGCTAATCTATATGATTCATTTAGATGTTCTTTTTCAGAGGACTTTTCTTGAGAAGGCACTTTATTTTCATAATTTGATGTACAACTGTCCAAAAGATCATCACAACTATGAGACTTCTTCTGCATAATGTGATTGTTTAAAACGTCTGATAAAGAATTTTCACTTTCACTTGTACATTTGACTTTATTTGCTATTTTCATCAGTGGACTGGGGGTTACGGGTTCCGAGGCTCGGCCAGGCAGATATTCCTTTGTCTGATCCAGAGGTGGTAAGCGAGGAACAGAACGAGGAATACGTGGTAATCTGGGAGGAGTACCTCCTCCATGAGACCACCACTTGGATGGGCTTGCTGGTTTATGCAACCTAAGAAGGACATAAATATATCAATATTTACATAATTCAAAAAATTCTATATTTATATACAAAATATTATACCTTGGATGCATGGTTGCCTGGGCCGAAGTGCCATCTAGTCAATCTCTATTAGAGCTTGTTTGGTCCTTATCACCCTTACCGCTATCTGAAGAATGCATGCGCTGGTAAGATGGGGGTGCTCTTACTAACGGTGCAGGTGTAGGTGGAGCATTTGACGCCCCATCTTTACCCATTCCAACACCGCGGGCTTGAAAA
>JAGTTH010003093.1:0-149348 GCA_022606485.1 Agraylea sexmaculata | reverse complement strand
TTTACATTTGGTATTTTACCCACTTAAAAGTTCTATAAAAATTGTTACTCCAAAAGACGGCAATTATTCTACGTAAAAAACGTTATTTATTATCAATATGATCGATTTTCAATTGTGTTTAATGCTACACATTTATTTTTTATGATTTGAAACAGTGACAATCAAATCTTCAAAAATGATCATTTAAAAAACATATTTATTATACAAATTGTTGGTTTTAAAAGCCCTTCAACAATCCTCCAGTGCTCGTATAATTGGTGTGTAGTTTGTGAGGCTTCGGTTTTGGTGTCTTAGTTAATTGTTTTTTGTGTTTCGTGTGTTCATCCCCTTTATGATGATGCGGGCCTAAAACCCGGAACCCTCCCCTACAAGAACACCGCAATATATATTACTGGCAGATCTATGAATTATGGACGAGTACATAATGGATGTATCGCGAGACAGCCTAGGTATTATTATACATGCTGATAAATTAGTTGTGTATTAAAATGTGGCAATTTATTCAATTCGAACGGAAATGTTGGCTTTACGGCTGAAGATGCCTAAAAGCTGAAATAGCTCCACTTTACACATGAAAGCTTTTAACGAAGCAGGATATTCGCCAACTTGACAATGTACGCAATTACCTAAAGATCTTTTTAAAATATATCTCTTGTACATATATTTGATTCTCAGAGACATACGCAGTGTCAGTAATATTTAAATGTAAATATTATGTTTGTGGATATTTCAGTATTATATGGACACGTAAATGTGGCAGACGAGAGCAATCAAAAGAGATCAAAAGGTTTCAAAGTAAACAACATTTCACATTTACTACCAAACCGATATACCCACATCCTTTATACATCATATTTGATATCAAAGATCAATAACGTATTAAATAAACATACACAAATATTCTTTATATAAGAAATAATTCGATTATATGTACCAGATTTTTTGATAGACCGAATTGATACAACTAAATAATTTTCACATTATTTAAACTAATAGGAACATAATATCTATACAGGGTGGAGTTTAAATAACTGAGAATATTTTAGGGGTTGGCAGGGTATCGCATGATTATTTGAAAAAAAAAATAGTTATTAAAATAAATAATAGTGCTTTTGGAATCACGTTTGGGCCACCATCCTGGAATCAGCTGTTTCTCTGAAGTACTCAGTAGTGATTGTTACGTGTGTATTGTGTCTGTTATACGCAATTAATATTATTTTTAATTTTTATTTAAAAAAATGTATAGTAGTAGAACTTTATTCTCATGGTTTTGAGATAAGAATGTGAAACTATACAGAAATTGGACTTGAAACTAAATGAGAATATTTTAGGAATAGGTAGGATATCGCAAAATTAATTGAAAAAAATATCTTTTTATAATTAATTCATGACGTATTTAACAGACGCGTGACAATGCAATAAAATAATTGAAAAATATTTTGTGGTTTTGTGATCGAGTTTGGGCCGCCATCTTGGAATCAATTGTTTCTGTCAAATACGCAGTAGTGAATGTCGCTTTGCCGCGTGTCTTTTAAATACGCCATAAATTAAGAAATAAATATTTTTCAATAATTAATTTATATGAGACTTCGGAAACCAGGGGGTCAAACACAACAATGTTTTTATAAATAAATAAATTTAGAATAATAAAAAAATAGAAATGTATTTTTATATTTTATCTAGTTATGTTTTAAAAATCAGTAGCGAACATTGTTATTTTTTTATATATTTTTGCGAAACACTACCAACCTCCTCTCAGTTCAATTCCACCCTGTATAACCTCAGCCTAAATATTTTATTTTATCGATAATGCAGTTTATTTACATAAATATACTTTAATATTACCATTGTAACATATTACTCAAGACTAACATATTATAAAATTAACAAATATTTAACATAGGTGATGAATTTATAATTGAAAATCAAAATGTACACGGTGTAAACATGAATAACTTGTGTATACACAGAATATGGGGTGGTCTGCCACACACTTTCCTGGAAATTTCCCCATGAACATTAAAACGATGTTTACACGATAAAAAGTCAAAAAAGACCGTATTATTTATAAGTCACCAATATGGGAAAGTTTATGCCGTAAAACACATGAAAGTATGTAAACACGTCGGCTTTTGATGTGTCACTTTTTCGATCGCGTGGCTTTGATCTGAAAAATCCTAACATTGTATGTTTTTCACGTTTCAGTTTTGAAAGACGACTTCAGGTCGCAGCCCCAAGACACGAGGGTGGCAGCTGGAGAAACAGCATTATTGGAATGTGGCCCTCCTAGGGGAAATCCTGAACCATCCATATACTGGACCAGGAATGGACAGACGGTTGACATGGATGCCAACACCAGGTAACACTTATCAATACGATATTAAATCAATATTAATTAACTAGGGTAATTTTAATTGAAATAATCAATTTGTTAATATTTTTTTATGTTCTGCTTGGGTTTTTAATAGGACGGTTAAATTTGAGTTTTTTATTCATTTTTGCTTTATAGTGTTTTTTTTATCGATTAGAAGGATTAATTGTAAAAATTTGGAATTATTATGCATTATCAAATTAAATACAAAAAAAAGCGAGTGTTCCGATTAATAATGTTTTTTGAGAACTGTCATTAATTATGCATTATTAAATAACTCTTATATTATTTTGAAATTAATTAAATATTATTATCATTAAAATACCCGTTTCAAGATTTTAGATATGTATTAATTGTAATAAAATAATTATATAAAATATTATTCTTCCATCTGGTAACACTGATGGTTGAATGATGGATCCGCACATACATACAGACATATAACATACACACACCTTAGACAATTATATATATTACTGGGGTAATTTTAATTGAAATTTTCAATTTGTTAATGTATTTTGATGTTCTGCTTGGTTTTTTTTAATAGAAAGGTAAAAAGTTCTTTATCTTTTCGTTCAGGAGATGTTTGAATTTTCTAAGTAAATTATAAATAAAATTATTTAATACGGCTTTCATATGATAACAACACTCATCATAATATTTAAAAAGCGAGTCTCCCAATAAAAACTGTTTTTTGAGAATTGTCATTTATTATGCATTATAAAATATCTCTACTATTATTTTGAAATTAATTTAATATTATTATTATATAAATACCCGCTTCGAGATTTAAAATGTATTAATTGTAGTAAAATCATTATTTGAAATATTATTCTTCCATCTGGTAACAATGATGGTTGAATGATGGATCCGCACATACAGACATATAACATACACACACCTTAGACAATTATATATATTATTATATGTATTAATTCAGGATGAGCCTTGTGGACGGAGGAAGTTTGATGATATCAGAAGTCAGGCCAAGTGATTCCGGAGCATATAGATGTGCTGCACATAGCATTGTTGGAGTTAGAGAATCAAGACCAGCTCAATTGACGGTCCTTCAAAGGCCTCACTTTCTGGGAAGGCCTCAAACTTCAGCAGTATTAGTTGGACAAACTGCCGAATTCAGATGCCAGGTATTTAATAATCATTATATTGAATACGGCCGATAATGTCCACATTTTTAAAGTCTAAGCGCTTTCAACTACCGACGTGTAGTTATCGTCTGATACTAATAGCGCCTAGACCAGAGATGTGCCAAGATCAAACGAATACTATAGTATTCCATTCTAATTTCTTTTTAAAGCATTCATATGAAAAAAATTGATGATTATATCACCTTTATAGTATATAATGTCTTTCTATCATGTAAGAGATATGTATTATATAATTCTAAAATATTCGTTGGACTTTGGCACATCTCTGGCCTAGACTACTAAATAAAATTTGTGGAAATTACATATTATATCTATAATTTATGTATATTGATTGGTTTGAAATCAATGCTTGACGAAAATATCACATTGCTTTCATAACTGAAATGTAACATCTTCAAAATATGTATAATTTCATCCCCTTTGTAAACTTCTTACTCAAATATCGCAGATTCTCCATCTGGATTTAAAAAAATTCAATATGAATCTGGGCATATTATGTTTAGAATACAAACATATATCTCTATATAATATTGGAAATTTGGTTAATTTTTCTAACTTGAACGAGACAAGCATTTTTGTGACATTCCGAGTTAACTTTAATTAGATAGTTAAATTAAGCTTTAGACACAAATAGAAGAAAGATCGTCAATGTCATTCTAGCGAATGGATTGTATTTAATACTGGGTTCACACATCGTTGACGTGACGTGTCTTACAACATATCGCGAGACTTGAAATGTGAACATCTCTATGAATATTAAAGCGATACCGCGTTGACGCATCGCGACATGCCACGTCAGCGTAGTGTGCACGTTCTCTAAGTTATATAAATACATACCTAAAATTAGAATTTAATTCATATTGACCCAACTGATTAACGAATATCTTTAAACTGTTCATGCTCTTTTTAATAATATATTAATTTATTTTATTTAGGTTGGCGGAGATCCTCTCCCTGAAGTCAGTTGGTCGAAGCTCGGCAGTCGTCTTCCAGCTGGAAGATCAGACGCCACCCCAGCAATACCAGCAGCCCTACCCTCAGGGGCACAGTCCCAGGGTGCATCAGCCCAACTTCTAATCCAAAGAGCTGAACCAGACGATGCTGGAATATACGTGTGTACTGCGAAGAATGCTGCTGGAACAGCCACTGCAAATGCCACGCTTTCAGTATATTGTAAGTTCAACTAATCAATAACATTTCATTACTTTAGCATATTTGGATTAATTAAATGTAATCATAGTTATTCCCTTATGTAACATACTTGACATCATAAAATTCTACTTGTATTAACAAACAAACTAATGAATAAAACAAAGCCTATTCAACACGCAACGCTTGGATTTCACTATAAAAAATATAGCCCCACGAACTTGTTGACTCTTTTAATATGATTATGTTTAATGCGGCATACATTGTTAAGCAAATGGTATTTTAAAATTAAGCAAAACATACTTAATAACTTGATTTCGCTGTGAAAATGTGTATTGCGAAGGCGTTTGAATGCAAATATTTTACATTCTTTCAGTAAAATTAACTTTTATATACATATATCTGTGCAGGATTAATTCATTGTTATAGAATAAGGAGTTTAGCTCAGAATATCTAATATTTTTTTTTAGAAAAAAATTGGATTATTTAATTACATTCATTTTTTTTCAAAAATATATCTTTACTAATATTTTTTTACTCTGGGATTTTTTCTTTCAAATATTTTAAATGAAAATTCAACTCGTGGATCGAAAGGATTGATAAACATTGATATCAATTGAAATTTATTAAGCATAATATATGTATTTGATATAAAATAACATTATTAATTTATTTAAAAACAACACCTAGATATCTAAAATTTAGAGTATAGTCAGAATAAGTAATTTTGGATATCATTTTAATAAAACATATTATTTGTTTTATTAAAATCATGAATATTAAGTGTGAAAAGGAACACGATTTATGGAAAGTTTGCAAGAGCTTTTCGCATCATATTATTCGTTAAAAGAAACAATAATTCTTAAATTATTATTAAATATACTAAAAAAACCTGTACAGTTATAAAATAAATTTATAATATTTGTTTTATGATGAAAGCCGTGTATAAAATATGATATATAAGGCGCTATTTCACGACATATTCTATTGTTATAAGTGTCGTCGTTTACGATCGTGCTTTTAGTGTTGTTCGATCCGCTTCTAATTTACGGCCATTGTCCACACGGAATTAATTTAAAGCTCTAAGAAAAGCCTTTGTATTGTATAGAATAGAAGCTTAAAAATTATATGCAGCTCGTGTCGAAAGCCTTATTTATGTCCTTAGCTACTATCGCCGTTGTGCACACACTGCCGTGTTTCAAACAATGTGACAATTTGTCTTCTCCCATTGTTTATATTATTTTATACAATTAACTGTTTACAGCCCGCCCGACTTGGACAAGAATCGCCAGTGATTTAACTGTATGGGAAGGAGAGCCGGCGAATTTACCATGTGCCGCCACTGGAACTCCCATGCCTCAGGTTTATTGGGCGAGAGAAGGAACTCAGGTAATTGTTTCAATGAATATTACAACCATAGATATAAAAATAAGATATCGCACGAGTGGCTAAATGCGTGTTTAGTTCAAGTGGATCAGGTGGCCAAAAACATGAGTTACCTGGCAAACATTATAGTGTAAACATCTCTCTTCATATCTTCAGTTATATTTCACAGTAAAATGGGTAAATGCATTGTTACTACATGTCATATGGACTCAAACATACACTCAAATACATCTAGGCTCACTTTTTACCAAAGACTACTTCTTTAACATGTTTACAATATTATTTCCAAAGTATTGTCACAGCCACTCTCAGTGGTCACTAGAAATGTGTTGAGTGAGGGAGACACACTTATGCCTTTATCGAATAGAAGAGAAGAGTGTAACAATACACGGGATAAACAAAATTATTTATATGCAATGCGATATCTCATATTTATATTTATGGATCTATCAATATTTTTATATGTACATATATCCATGATACAGATTATTCATTTTGAAATTGAATATTATTATTCAAATAAAATCTTGGTCGGTGAGGGAACAATTGAGAGAAGTTTAAATGTTCCCCCGTAGAACAATTAATCAAAGGCTGTGTTTATCTGGAAGAGTCCTTAAGTCCATCGTTATTAGGGGCTTGGTCGGCGAGCCGATAAGACCGTAGCCGGGAAAGAACCTAAGTACCTCCACTAAAAGTACTCCTACATACACTTATACATAGTGCTTTTCCCAAACTGTGAAGGGGGAACATCATGATGGAATTTCACTACAGGGCTTCACACAAAAAACTTAATAATTACATAAAAAAATCTTTATTGCTTGTTAAAGTAGACGTTTTAATATTATTTAAGTAAAAATGGAGGCTTCCTATGACCATCGTTTGGAAGACGATCCGCTTGCATTATAGAAAATAGTCTTATAAGGGCCGGCACAGATATGAATTCTGCTTGTTGATCGTTCATGTATCTTCACCAATGAGAGCACAGAGCACTTGGCAATGATTGGTGCTCATCTTTGTTTACATTTGTCTCATTGGCCATAATATAAGAGGCACCAACGAGCATTCATGTCTGTGCCGCATCTAACAATGTAACAAGAAGACACACCGACTAAAAGCGAAAAGCGACATCAATATGAATAATTGCATGTTATGCTATTGTCACTTTCCTTTATTTAACTTTAAATATGCTTGAAATTCATACGTCAAAGGAACGGATTAAAGAGCCGACAATATGGCTTTCTTTACAATTTTTTTTTATTATTATTTGAATGTCCTTTAGTGGGAATTTATCATACGGAATGTTGAAAATATTCAAAGAAAAAATTGGTTGAATTGTTATTTAGCAAATATCATAATTCATATCTCCATGCACCGATTTGAACGCAATTAATATAATAAAATTAATAACAGAAGCATATTTCATAAAACTTGGGAACGAATACGCTCACATGGGTAATCTCTTTTCCTCCAATTCTGCTACCTTCAGGTCTTGTGTACGAGCGACCTTATATGGAAACATATCAATTATTATCTCCTACATTTTTTAATCTGTAAAAAAGTTCTCACGAGCATTTATATTCGATTAAAAAAATGTTCAGAAATATTATATAAATATTAATCATGATTTTAAAGAATGAGTAGTTTTAAATCTGCGTCTTTCAGCTTGAATAAGATTTTGTCTCTACTGAAAAATTTCGTAGAATGGATTTACGCAGTCTGCAAAGAAAGCCGACGATATTTCGAGGTTCCAATGTAGGTTTTTATTTAAAATATGTGAGGTTTGCTATGGCCCTTGTGTATGGTAAAAAGTATATTTTACGAGGGCCCGGGGAAAAGTGCGAAATGGGAAAGGCGTCGTGACGGCAGTCTAGAGGAAAAGCGTCGCGTCGCTTGGCGTATTAATTAACTTTGCAAGAAAATAAGAAGGAAGACCTCGTAACAGCAGGTGACTCCGCTAATTGAATTCATGACGGCCTGTCCTCGCTAAATTGATGACAGAACATGCCTCCTCTTTGACACATTCACCCTACACTATCTCGAAAAATATTCTCAACCACTACACAATTTAACATTTCAGGAGTTGATGTTTCCCGGTGAGCAAAAAGCTGGAGGAATAAGCGTGGGTGAAGACGGCACTCTCCATCTTGCTTCTTCTAGAAGATCTCATGAAGGATTCTTCACATGCTCGGCAGTATCAGCAGCTGGAAGTGCTACTCATAGATTATCTCTTCAGGTATTCAAAAATATATTTATACATTAAAATTTGTAATACAAATATCAATTTCCATCTACAGGTATTGACAAAAGAAGATGCTCCTCCGCCTATGATTCAATATGGACCATCGAACCAAAGTCTACCCCTGAAAAGCAACGCCCAGCTAATATGCACAACTTTAGGAGCTTCTTCTGTTAAATGGTCAAAAAATAACATTGAACTAGTACCCGATGGGAACCAAGGAGTCCGTATAGGTCTTACAGGACAACTGGATTCAAGAATAACAATCGCAAATAATGGAACTCTATTTATTGATGGTATTTAATTATTCAATATATGTTTGTCAACTTGGATTATCACAAATATTTATCTTTTAGATCTCCGTACTTCAGATAGTGGATTGTACACATGTATGGCAATATCAAGTGCTGGAAAAATTGGTGCACAGTGGTCTGCGAGATTAGATGCTGGAGCTGGAGGTATTCCTCGAAGAGCCCCTACTTCTGGTTTACTCCCTCCGAGACCTTCAAGACCAGCTGCACATAACACGTCTGCATCATCCATTACACTTGAATGGCAAAAACACCCGAGTGTTATGAGGTTTGTTAAGATAAATATTAATTTGAGGAAACTTTATAATAACTCACTATTTTTTTTTTCAGCTATTCTGTAGAATATTTTAGTGCCACTCAGGTAACAGATTGGATTGTTGCTGCCACTGGAATTACAGATGACACATTTACGGTAAAACTATATTTTTCACAACATTAAATTTTTTATTAATATTTTTTTTTTATTTAGATATCGAACTTGCAACCGGAAACGCTATACAGGTTTGTTTTGAGAGCATGGAATCAACATGGAGCATCTGCACCGAGCGATATGACAGAAGCCATTTTAACTCGAGCAAGAGATTTGCAACCAATTACCCAATATGAACTATTACAAGCTAGAGCATTTTTGGATTCAGATGTTCTCTCTCTCAAACAACTTATGCCTGTCTCTTCGACTACACTCAAAGTCATTTGGGATGTGAGTAATATTTTAGAGATAGAGTTACACTATTCAATACTTTAAAAGTACTTAATTCTATATTTATTTACAGTTACTTACTGACTATGATGAGTACCTAGAAGGTATTTACATAAGATACAAACAATTACCTGTTGAACAAGAAGTGTTGAAGCAGCGCCATGTGAGCCTCTTGAAAGGTCAAGAGGAGGAAGAAGCACAGTTGAAAATTCAAGATAAAAAACCAAACATTACGGAAGAATTCTCAGTAGTTTCTGTAAAAAATGGAGGCAGTACAAGTTATCTTTTACAAGATCTTAAACCTAATGCCAAGTATGATGTCTTTCTGGTCCCTTATTATAAAATGCTACAAGGGAAACCTTCAAATGCCCGATCTGGAAAAACCCTTGAAGATGGTAGGCAAATTTACATATAAAATATTCGTAGTCAAAAAGACTTTATTTGTTATATATAAGACTTTATTTGTTATGTTTAAGACTTTATTTGTGTTAACACATCTTATAACAAATCTTTTTTAATTTTAATATTCATATGAATTTTTCAGTACCTTCGGCACCACCAGATAAAGTTCATGTTGGAATGATAAATAGTACATCAGCATTTGTAAGATGGCTTCCTCCTCCACTCGAACACCAAAATGGAATTATTTTGGGATATAAAGTATGTAGCGATTTGTTTTATTCTTAATCATTTTTTTTCTTTCTCTAATTTTGAATGATGAACATTCATTTTTGTTTTAGATTCAAATAAAATCAAATACCACAGGAAAGATTCTCGGCCAAATGTCGTTGAATGCAAGCACTACATCGGTTGTGATTAATAGCTTAACTGTTGGTGGAAAATATGGCGCGAGGGTTGCTGCAGCCACAGCAAAAGGCGCAGGTCCATTTAGTCCAACAGCAACCCTTGTCATGGACCCAAACTTTATTAACAATTTACACATCAAGTAAGAATTTTTATAACTTTATACTTATCCCCAGATAGTCCACATTCAGATAATCAGAACCTTTGTCATTTATGTATATTGCATTCTAATAAACTATTCTTTACTTTTAGAAGTGGACCTACTCCGAGTGGTTCTGTTACCCATGTCGTCCGAGAACCTTGGTTTGTTGTCCTTTGTCTGTGCGCTTTTCTAGCCGCTGGGCTTGCAGTTGTTGTTATTATTTATTTGAGAAAGAAAAGAACTACAGATAAACAAATCGGACATTTCAGTGGTATGAGTTTTTTTTATGCAATCATACATGTATTTGTAAATATAAATTTATATTATTAAAATATTTGCACAGTACCAGTTGTAACGGCTTCTGAAATATGTGCCCTAAATAAGGATTCAACCATGTGGTTGGAAAGAGGTTGGAGGACCAGAGACAATACGCCAAGTAGATTAGATGATAAAGACTGCCAAACTAAACTGCTGCAAGGCTCTTTAGGTAATAATCTTTAATTCTATGCAAAATTAAATAAAATTTAACTTTGAAATATTGTATTTATTTAGGAATGCAACACCCAATTGCCGATGGTGCAAATTCAGAATATGCTGAAGTCAATTTGAGTACATTCCATCAATCTGGTGTACCACTACCTGGAAGAGGACAACCTCCGGAACCATATGCCACTACTGCTTTATGTTTGTCTGGACAACCTCCCAGATCAATGGTAAAAAGATAGCTACATTCAATAGATATTTTTTTCTTTGTACTGTTTGATAATCATTTCTCTAAATTCAGTAATTAATTTAATCTGTCAAATTGTTTCTTCCTTGTAGTTTAATCTTATACATACATATGTTTTTTGTGTTTGTTTCATTTGTTTATATCTCATGTAGGACGCAATGAATTCAGACGACTCATGCGTGAAGTCCACAGTGAGTCCTTCATCATCAGACTATACAGACAATGAATTGCTCATATCACACCAACACTCAACACATCACCTTATTCCTATGGTATTTATTTTTTTTTCAGTATGTTTTTATTTACACTTCTAATTTTGCTCACAACTACATAATTTTGTGTTTTCACATATTATTAATGACATTGCTTTTTATTATTTTGTTACATTATCTGAATCAAGATTTTTAACTAAATGTTTTGCAATTTTTGTACACAGAATCGCAATCAACAATATCAAGAACGACCTCTTAATCCTTATTCGGACCATCTCATACAGCCGACATCATTGCCATTCGATAATCAGAAATATAGACCACAGCCATATGCGTGCCACGATGCTGGCGCTGTTAATTTTTCACAACAGAACACTGGCACTTATAATTCATCTAATTCGGGAAATTACGCAGATATTCCGAATAATGTAGATTATTTAAACACTACACAAGACAATTTTATCACCCGTGAAAATAACTGCTATGAAAGATCTGCTAATTATAACAATAGCAGGTCTAATAATACCCATAATGGTGGAAACTTTGGAAATTTCGTTTCACATCCCAATCTTGATATGCAACATCAAAATATGGGACAAAGAGATGCCAGAGGTAACTTTAGTAATCCAAATCTGGGACAATTTGGTAGAAGTTTTCCATATGGATCCAACCATTATTCAGATGGTTCAATCATTGACGGTGATGGTTATAGAAAAGATCCTAGAAATTGCGGTATTAACCTCAGAGATATTCTACCGTCCCCACCAGAGCAGCCGTATGGCAGTTGTGAGGAATATAGAGTAAAAAATGAACAGGATCAACCCCAAGGTGGTAATATTACAATCCGATCCAACCCTTTGCCTCTATCGCCATCAGCCAACAAAAAACAAATGAGTGATCGGTCTTCAGATTCGAATCAAGGAGACAATCAGCAGTTTAACTGCCGCTATAATCCACCTACTAGTCAACCACCACCTGTAAGTATTTTAGAAATAAAACTTGATAAACAAATACTAAATAAGTAATAAATTATTAATTCATTTCAGATTCCAAATTTCCCCAATACTTTTCAAACAGCACCCCATTTAAAGCAATATCGTAATCAAAATATAGGTCAAAATACTTACAATGGGCAAAATGATCAAATACAGGAGGAGATAGAATATCAAGATATTTTAGAACCTCCAGACTGTATTTCTCAGGTATGCATACATGATTATGTCATATTTGTAAATTAACTTACAATGTTTATAAAACACTAGGACTGTACATCTTCAAACTTGGGAGGAGAGAGTGAAGCAAACTGCTTCAGTATAAATGAATGTGACTGTAGTTGCTCAGGAAGTGATATAAGCAGTAGTTGTACAGGAGATCAAGTATGTTGCATAGAATAATAAAAAATGGTGATTGGTGCTGATATTTTAATTTTAATTTTAGTGTAATCACTGTCCTTCTCCTGATGATTGTATGCAACAGGTAGTAACGCCAACAGCCACTTTCAAACAGGAACAATATCCACCAGTTCCATTATCATCACAAAATGGTTTTACAACACACATAAATCCATCTTATGGAAATGGTAAAGGGCGAAGACCTTACAGTCCTGATTATTCCACAGACTCTAGTTTCTTTGATAACGATTACGGAAATAGAAGTCAACAAGGCAGTAATAGAGGTAAAAGTCCAGCATACGCTTCTGGAAGAGGCAGTAGAAATAGTGGTAAAAGTAGTCACAGATCGAGATCAAGAAGTTCCGAGAGACGTGCAGGGCATACGTCTTCCAATGAAAAGAAGAAAAGTATTGGTAAAAATAAATTCTATAAAAATACATTTTCAAATATGTAAATTTATTATATTTGTGATTATCTTTTAGAAAAATCTCGTCAAGGATTCAATCCCATCAACGGTCACAATCCGATGCCAAACTCTAATTCAAATCACAGCCAACTTAATCAAGGGTCTGTATTTGTAGCTGGAACACCTTTAACTAAAATGTAAAATGGAGATTGTAAAATCTTCAATAAAGTAGCTGTGAAACGGTTCATTTGTAATATATATTTGAAATTCCAGAATTTTATCTTTCTGTGATGACTTTAATTAATAAGAATATGTAGCACTGATGTGATAAGACTTGAAGGAGCTCTTGTCATACAACAATGATATACTAATTACTATAAAACAATCAAAATAACCAGAACCCACTTAAGATTCATTAATAATAATTAATCAATTTAAAATTCAAATAGAAATGACTCATTTTATAATCACGAAATATCCTCACACATATTTTATAAATTATTGTAAATAGTATTATTCTCACATAGATATTTAATAAAAACATAACATTGGTGCCATTTTTATCAGTCCTCTACATTATAAGTAAAAATATTATTGAGTGTCTCTTCTAGTGATCTTTTCAATTATACATATTCATAATTATGTTTTGTACATTTTTATAAATGTTTTACGGAATAAAAAAAAGAACTGGAATAATGCATTTTCTAGTTGGTAAAATAGTTCATCATTTTAAATTTTATCTATAGGTAACTATAATATTTAACAATTTCTAAATGAACGTTGAATGAATTAAATCTTCAAGTATTTATTGGTGTATGTATTATGAAATACGCTGGGTTGATGAAGCAATACTAAATGTGTATGTTTTAATGTATTTATCGTGCAATCGTTTAACTTCTTTGAATATTTAAAAAAAATGATTGCACAAATTTATAATAAAGCTTTGAAATAATGTAGCAAATTATGAATCTTGTTCTGTAAATAATTTTTGTATATATGTAAATACTTAAATATAATAAGCTTGCGTTCCATATCAACTGATCATTCTAACTATGTTCACTACAATAACTTTCAATGTTAATTGAAAAATTAATCTCTCCACCAGCAGTTGATAGATACAATTAAGTAGACTGTATCTTAAAAAACTTGACCACAAAATATATTAATACCTTTCACATTGCAATAGACAATCCGTTAAATAGTTGAAAAAGGCTTTCTAAAATAGCTCTCTCATTTCATAAACGCATGTATATTTATTATATTACACCCAAATCACAAAATTATTCAGGGTACCTTCATTACAAGCACACAATAATCATTCAAAAATAATCAATAATCCATAATAATGTAGTTGTATTAAGTAGAATCAATAAAATGTCAGGACATTCACTATTTATTGTGACATTGTAGATGTGTAAGGGTACATTTTTATACATTTTTTATATAATGGTAATCTGGAAAACAATTATATGCAACAGTGACAAACAGATTTGTTGATAGGAAAAAAATAAAAAATTACACTCGATACAATGTTATGTGATATACGAACATTTATGTCATTATGTATTATCATTTTGTTATTTATTTTATTCGTCTTAAGTCTGATATGTTTCACTTTGTTTAAAATTACATCTATAATTCAATTCCCATTGTTTGTTATTATCAATCAGGTATTTCTTTTTTTTAATAAAAACAGTGAAATAACAATGTATTAGAAACTAGATGGAGGTAGAGATGATGTATTTCCCTTTGGGCAAAATGTGTATGAAGAACATATCGAAATAAAAAATTGTTATAATTAACTATTGTTGTTTTATTTGAGAAATTCGACTGAATCCAGGACTATTCTTTGAAAGGTATACTAAATATCCCAAAATAGTGTTTCAAAATGTCTTTTATTATTTCAATTAACTGAATGTTGAATTTATATTTAAAATATTATGGAACTTGTTAAATTGATTAATAGGAAAACTTGATTATGTATGAACAGGTCTTTTGATACGGAATGCTGAAGACATAAAAGTTCACCTGTGTATACAATATTTTTATTAATATGAGAGGCCTCAGACTCAATAAATTAAATTGAACTTGCTTAATACGAAATCATTGGGAATAAAATAATATTGTATCATAAAAAAAGTTTATGTAAACTGGATGTAAGAATAGGACAAAATTTTTGATTAGAAATAATTTATTGAGTTTTTGCATTTAAGGGTTTTGACTGTACAATAAAAAAAAAATACAAAGTGATGAAGTTTTTTTTGTTGCTTTTTATTATCAAACATTGGTAATAAATTTATAATTTAGATTTTAAACAACTGCTTATTATAAAAATGAATTACTTCACAACATATTTCCACAAAACACACAACAATCAATGCAAACATAATGTGATTTAAATGATGAACAGAGTTCGCAGACTCAAAATCAGTCACAACAGCAAAAAAAAGTTTATAATTCTAATGAACAATGAATGAGAATCATCAGGCATCTTTGAAAAGATTTTAGATTTATAAATATATTTAGTTTTGAAAAAAAAAAGAATGTAAAAAATACTTAAAGTCATTAAGTTGTATAAAAGGCATGGTTACGAAGCAAAATTATCAGTTTTTTCTACATTTATTACAAACAAGTTGAAAAGTTTTGCATACGTAGTTATAATTATTGCTTGACTACTTAAAATTTGAAATATATTTAACATTAATTTCAGTTATATTGACAGCACATACATTATTTATAAAAGGAGTAATCATGTGAAAAAAATTATCAAACTAAAACACATTGTCAGTAAAAAGTGTTGAAAGACCATATTGTGCAATTTTTCAGAAGAATATAAAAACTGATCTAAAAGCATCATAATATTATTATGATTAAATTAATAAGTTTGTAGAAGATCGTAATAAGCATGTGTAATAAATACTAATATTTCTTGTATAAAATTGCACAACATTGACAATACTTTTTGCTAACATAATATAATAAAAAAAGAAATTTTTTCTATACCCAACGTTACAGTTTGATAGTTCACAAGTACTTTGAATCACTTATTTGAGGGACATAGTAATTAATCTCGAATAATATTAATCATTTTGTCCCGCCGCTTGCCTGAGTAGTACATAAATTTTCTCTTTAATCCAATCTTTATTGTAGGGAGCGTAGGTATTGGTGGACTTTTGGTAAACGAGGCAACTTAAATCTGCTAGCTATAACAAAAAATCATCAACATCCCAAAGATTCTTAAACGAATGTGTTTGAATAAAAATATACCTGGTCAATAAAATCAAACAGTTGTGAAATGTCGTATGTGATAGTGGGCGTATTAGGATTTCGTCTTTTTAAATGCTCTTCATAGATTTTACAAACTCCTTCCATACATTCGTTGACGCTTTCATAATCTGAATATGTTCTAGTCTCTGGCCTGGCGCCGGGTTGCACTAAGAGTATCGTGTGAGACTGGAACATGATAATAACAATATTTAGCATTAGCATTAGACATTAACAGAATGTTTGGTTATGGTCGAGTGTATTTTGGTCGATATATTAGTGAATCAAGTCAAGTCCACTAATAAAGTACGGCCACTGTGCGGATCATTGATCATCAAACATAAAACACTGTAAAGACAAGAACTGTTCTGCAAATAATGACACTTACCATTGTCGAGGAACTGTTTGCTGAACAAGCCGGCCACCTGAAATATGTCAACGATGTTGCTGTCGCTACCAGTATTACCAGCCTCTTAACAATTGTGTATGTATTCATATGTTTCTTGGATGGTCATTTTATTATTTTTAATAAAAAATATACATATAATAAATATAGTAATAAATTTACTTGAAAAAATAGTCACTAGTCATTTAATTGATTAAATTATTACCATTGCATGGAGCGCAATATCATTAACTATTTGTCTCGGTAGGGAAAATTGTTCGAAGAAATTATTGCTGTTTTTTTATTACTATTTCATTTGATTTCAAATAATTATCGTGTAGTTGCATTTTCGTGTTGCAAAGCACGTACGCAGTATTGCCAGTGGTTTATTGAACGCCAAATTATTTTTATTTTCTGCAAAACGTATGTATTTTTACAAATTTCATCCAATAGAAGTAATATAAAATATTAAATTTAATATTTTATTTTTATTTTGATTTTATTCCAAGGAGAGGCCAGAACATTTTTAATTGCATACATATATAGGTGGAAGGTATATGAGAACACTATATTGCACCATTGACATATTATCAAGATGGCCGTCGAAGTAATGTAACGTATTGAGAGAACTGCACTTTAGACGGAATAATGGAGCTTTGCCAGGAACACAACAATATAGCGAAACAGAATTATTACTATTACTGCCGGAACTATCACCTTCACTCCTCGTCTAGACTGAGACTAAGCCACGCCCACATCGCGCACGGGAAGAACAGGAAAAACAGAATCGCCAGGATTGACAGGATCAGGAGGTCCACCAGGTTCAGGAGCCGCTTGCACTGCTTGGATTGCTTGCACTGTTAGCCATGGACCTGAACTACGCGGCCAAGTATGCGCCGCCACTGCACAGAGCACCACCACACGGACCACTGCACGGACCGCCACTGTCCTCGCTGCTGCACCTGAACAAGCTCAACATGGCCATTCCTAGCTTTGACCGTGTCTGTGGCGGAGCGCCCATCATATCAGACAAACAGTTCCACAGCCCAGGAACACTAACATCTTCACTGCCAGTGCCGCCCCTGACCCCTTCACCGCCGCCGCCCTCTCCGCCGCGCCCCTCTGCTGCCACAAGCCACGCCTTCTCCCGCGTTGGCTTCTTCCATATCCTGGCTGACGCTGTGACAGGAGTGTTCAACAACCTGGTGCCGAGGTCCAGGTCCAGCTCCTTGTCGCCGGAGCTGACTGAATGTACAGGACCAGCGGGAGTAGCAGGCCACAGCGATGATGCTGACCATTGGCAACAAGAGTCATCTCGCTTAGTCAGTAACAGTGACGAGCCTGACTTGGCTGAGGTCCAACACAGACACCTTGTTGGCGAAGAACCGCGAATATTAACAAAAAATAATGAATTACTTGACAGAGAAACTGAGAAAACACTGCCGTTTTCCAACAGTTTTCATCCGGATGTCGGTCCAGTGGCTGGCTGCCATGATCCAAGACATTGTCAAGCCACAGGCGACAGTCAAGAAAAAGCGAACCTGCACGGCTTAACTCCGGAGACTGTTCCACCATCAAATATGGATGTCACTACTATTCCTAAACCGAGCCGATTTCTGCGAGCCGTCAAAGAAAGGACATCTGAAAAGATGCCGAGTGAATCTTCAATGGATGATCCTGTCGATTCGGTTAGCAGTTGTGAAGATAAAATAGCTAACCTGAAGAAACTCTTGGCGGCCAAGAAATCTGCGAGCCATTCTGTGTCGCGGATTGACAGCTCGAATTCTTCATCTGTGATAAATAAAAATAGTGATGATATTATAAATACTGATGTGACTGTAGATAGTGTAAATTCTGAAGCTCGAGCTCCGTTGTGTTATTGCAGTGTACAGTTACCCCACCGGAATACTTTGTCAGATAACGAAAACGAGCTCAATAATTCCTCTAAAAATCCATCCACAGAGAAGAATGAATCTCGATATAGTGACTCGAACCCTTCACAGAGTCGAATCGAGATGGCCAATATCATGTTAGACAGTATAGAAAACAAAAATGTAGACGTCTGTAAGGATGTGGACGTCGGTTTAAAACTTTTAAATGAAATAGCGGAAGAGATCAAACCTGTGAAAGCTGCCGTTTTAAACTGCGAAGACAAATTGGCTAAAATCAAAGAAATGTTATCTAAAAAGAGAACACATAAAATTGTACCACATATTAATAAAGAAACTGTCAATTGCACTGCCGACCGACAAAATGTGATGACCACAAGTGTAGAAAGTGAAAAATTTAAGTTTCCCGAAGAATCTCATCAAAATATCGACTTGAAAGAAAATAAAATGAATATGTTGAAACATCCGGATCAACCCGGGAGAGAAAATAAAAAACATTTAAATAACAAACATAAACATAAGAAAAACAAAGATAACCGAGGTAAAAACAATTCAAATTGTACTGATGACAATATTCTTGTGACAAAACAGACTGTTTCTAGTTCACAGAATAGAACTTGTGATAAACACCATAAAAATGAAAAATGTTCCAAAAAACACAAGCATAAAAGCAAACAAAGCACGAAAATGAACATCAAGGAAGATCTGGCTTTCGAATCTGATATAAATATGAATGGTCCTTTATATTTTTCTACCGATACTCTCAAGATTCATTCTCCCAAAGACAATAATTCAAAGAAACCCGATTGTAAAATTGTCACTAGTATTAATAAATGTAAAACCTTTTTAAATAGCCTACAAACAAACAAAGGCAAACCTAATATACAAAAACAGAGATTTTCCAGCACCGAATCTGAAGATTGCCAAGGTTTTGATGAAATTAAAGGTAAATTCTCTGGCTCTGAGTTGGGACATGATCAGTTTGTTGTCGTCTTTTCCGAGCAACCAGCTGGTTCAATTGCAAATGAACAACCCATAATGAAATCGAACTTGTGTAAACCGTCACCAAAATATTATAACCGGAGAAAAGAACCTTCAGATTGTGAGTCAGAAGAATCATTCGAAATATGCTTTGTCAATGATGCCGCCAATGATTGCTATGGTAATGATGATGTCTTCTCTGATTCCGCCACAGAGACAGGTTCCGATGAAGAGGATACATATTCAGAAAGTGGTGAATCAGTCACTGATTCATCAGGATATGTGGAAGAGAACAAAGAGGTCGACTCAGAGAATGATTTGACCTTAATGCAATGTGACAATGATGATGAAACAACTGAATCACCCGAAGCACCAGAAGAAGAAATTCCTGTTAAAAAGCTCAAAAGTTGTATGAAGAAGCCGAAGGAGAGATTATCTCCAAAGCCTCCATCTCCAGATGGACAAAACAAAAAGGTAGATTTCGAAACCCATTAACTGACGGTGGAAAAGCAAAATGTTTTAAGTTGTTTTTTTTACTTCTCAATTAATTTTTAATCTTTATTTTACTTAATGCATTTTACTTTTCCATCATTGCTATAGTAGTTTTTTTTTTATCACACACATGATTGAAAACCCACTTAAGATAAAAGTTTATTATCTTTAGAAAAAAGTGTCCATTTAGTATTTCTTATATAATGGATCATATTTTTATAATCTTATCATTGATTGAAACAAAATATAGACAATCTCTCATTGAAGAATGTCTCGTATTGTTTACATTCAATCTATTCACACCTGTTTGCAGTTATTTTTTTATAGTGATTTTATCAGATTTAAAATCAGCTGTTACGCACTGTCGTATATTTCTCATTTGTGACCTTTCTTATATATTTACACAACTGTTAATGCAATCAGCGATAAAATAATGGAGGTTGTTTTATTAGATATAAACAAGGTTTTCAGGAAGTAGATTTTATTCGAGCTGCGGTTATAGAATCAATATTTCTTTCCCCACGAACCAATTTTATGTTTCTTTGCCGGAGTTCTTATTACTTTATGATAAATATTTTTGGCCACCTGTTGGAGTTTACGAGCACCGGACATAAACATTCATTTGAATGGATGACGAGCCCCTTCTATCTAATATTGGCTTCTTGCCCGTTCCCGAACGAACTGGAATACAATTAGCAGATTATAAAGCTCCATTTAGATCATCGATGACTAATCATTTTATGAATTCTTGGAATTATGATAATGCATATTTGTATGAGTTATTTTAACCGTTCATGTATCATATCCATTTATTAAAAAAATATTTTCAAATAATTTGTGATACTACCTTTGTGACAATTGCTCTGAAAATATAAGAAACAAATATTGTTTTATTTTCATGTGAATCTTACGGCTGTTTTCAATATAATAGTGAATGTGTTAGTGAGCTGATAGTATTCGTACGTGTACGAATAGACTAGCTTGGTAGTATTGGTGTACACGCATATGCACCGCACGCACACACTCTCATTACACTAAATCTTTTTAACCATACAATAAAAATTCATTAATTAATCTATGAAAAAAACTAATCTAAGTATGCTTAATATTTTTTTTACACAAACAATGGCTGCAAGTCTTTAATAGCACATTGAATCTATGAGCCCGTATTCAATATAATAGTGTAACATGTGCGTTAGTGATTTGTGTGTGTACGAATAGACTACACACACACACTCTCATTAATGTCTGGACATAAGTTTTTTTAATTTTCTTGTAAACGGGCCCAGTATTTTTAAAGTAATATTGAATACGGTCGTTAAACCAAAATCCGAATTATAAATTCGTTTTGCTTATTTATTTAATTGTTTATAAACGCTTGTCAGGTTTTTAAAAAACAATAAAAACGGTGTAAAATAAAAATAAAGCGCAAATAAGAGAAGGAAAGTTTAGTATTGTATATAAAAAACAGGAGTATAGGAGGCAATATTTTAGTTGAATGTTTCTATAAGCAGCAGAATTGGTTGAAATGAGAGATCAGAATAGTTTTTTTTATAAATTTATATTTTTAAATGTAGCTTGATATTTTGTTTAAAGATCTCATTTTTCCAGATTCAATTATATTGAAATAAAGATGATCGTTTTTGGCACACGATGCGTGTTATTTTTAAAACTTTTACAATTTGTTCTTGTTTATTTTTTTCTGCCACTTATTAATCGCTCCAAAGCAACAAGGATTGACTAGAATCATCGTATCCAAACGTGATATTTAATAAATTTGTTAATAAATAATATTGTTATCGGATGGATTGTGCAAATGAATTGTTTTTTTTTCCCTACTTCGTGCTAGAAATTATTATTTTATCTATATTAATTGATAGATGATGGTGTGTTTTGCGATGTTCTCACAATTAATTCTGTCTCGACCTCGGGCAACTTTTCTTCTTATATTCGTTTTCGTTTGTATCTAGTGTTTGTTATTTGGAGGTGTGCCAATTTGGCAATCTACAAGTCACACCTTTTATGGCCGTGCTTTGTGCATTATGAATTATGATATATATTATTATAATCAACACGATCTCTTTATGTTTTATCACCAGTCTTGAAACACTCGCTAATTTTATCAATACATTTATCGTCATTTGTATAATAAATACACGATGATTTGAAAATATCCCAAGCGTTTGCTGTTTTAAATTTAAAATATTCAGCTTGTGTTGAAATTTAATCTGCAAATATAAGAAAGAGTATATTGGTAATGCAAGATTTGAGTTCTCTCGACTCCACCGATATTAGAAGGCCGGACAAGTGGAGGATAAATATCAAGATGGTGGATCGTGCAGATCAGACTCGTATCTTGATATTTACACATCCAGTTGTTTGGCATTGTTATCGTCGAAACCATTTTTTCACATATGTAGCGTAACCACAATAGTGGTCTTAAACTGTACAACGTGTCTTTAATTGAACTTCAAATATTTTAAAGGTTTTCGTGTAATGCAAACACGACCATAAAAAATAATTAAAATGGGCCAAATTATTTTTTCTTAGAATTAAAATAATTTATCATGACAGTTTGGTTATCATCGATGAGTGAGTAAATTATGTTAGTATCGTATAACAACCCTTTTTAACCAAGCTCTAGTCTATTCGTACACACACGACTCACTAACACTCTTTTTACACTATTATATTGAATACGGCCCTTGGATTCAATGTGCTATTAAAAACTTGCGACCATTGGTTTTGTAAAAAACATAATAAGCGTTCTTAGATTATTTTTTTCATAGATTGATTAGTGAATTTTTATTGAATGGTTAAAAATTTATTGTAATGAGAGTGTGTGCGTGCGGTGCGTATGCAAGTACTACCAAGCTCTAGTCTATTCGTACACGCACCAATTTTAACAACTCTATCACGAGTCTATATAATTCAAGCAGGTTTATGAAGTTTACATCCAAAGTGTAGTCACCGTATAATGAGTCAATGTGGAAGTTTTTAAAAATATCACATCAAGGACAATCTGGGGTATTTTTTTAAAATAATAATTTAGGGGGCTTTAATTACGTATATAAAAATGCATCAGCTGATAATAATTGATCAAATATACTTCTTGTATACATATAAATCTATTTCTAATTGAATAGTGTATCGAGTACAGAATGACTTAAGTTGTTGTTCGTAATTTTCTGATGCAATATTTTCCGAACAGAGCGTCACTGTTTGTATTGTACGATATAAATTGTATTTAATATAATATGGTTGAAATAATTTTTTTTAAATATATTAAATTAATATGTTTTAACTGGGACATTACGACCTTCTGTCGATCGTCGCCAAGGTTATTCTAAATTAAACTTTCACCTCACGCAGTCAATTACGTAATGGATTTATTACAATTACACAATCTTTTATGTCTATTTAACAAAGCAATCATGTGATTTTTTAAAATCGAGGTGATAAGTGTTTTATCATTATCGCGTTATAATAATTTCCTGTCCATCGACGAATTTATGTAATTGAATTGTCTCTAGCTGCTTAAATCAGCGGTTGACGACCTTTTTCGTGTGTTGTTTTTAAAATGCACATTCAAAACATGCATTTTTGTAAAAGTTTTCGATGAACAAGCTGAAGAAATAGAAATATCTGGAATTAAGAATCCAGAAGCCGCAGCAATGAGTCAAAATATGATGTCACGCATTCTCGTATCATCATTATGACGTAGCTTTTCGTCATCGACTATTTTAATACTTTTTAATTTTATTAGTCTTATTTCATGAATTTGTAAAATAAATTCCAAATTTAGACACGCGCCCAGGTAAACTAACTTATTTAAAAGTACTCAGAGGTATAAGGAATTCCACCAAAGTGATTTGATCGGTTATCGATGTGATTATCATGCCTCGATTGGGTAACAAACCACCCGAAGAAATGAATTTAAAACAAAATCATAAAATGAAAAAAAAGCTTGGAGATAACGCGAAATTCACTTAATTTTTTTACATAGCATAGTATTTGTGAAAGCCAGTAATTAGGCAGGAAGAAGAAGGGCGAGAACATTAAATTAGAATTTATATACATACTATTAAAAGTTGAATTAGAGTTATGTAGCTGTATATTATGAAAATTATAGCAAGTTTTAATAATAATAAAAAATTAGGTCAGGCATAAACTCCTATTATATTTGTTTTAATCTATCATTTTCCATATTATACATTCATATAAATAAAAATCGTTATGTATGTATTTATTTTTGTCTATGACCCTCTTTTCACAAACTGTCATGATACTCTCTGCCAGTAGTCGTATGTTCGCGATTTATATGATTTAACTCAATAATCAACACATGCAAGTGTATTTACACTATTCTATCCTTAATAACTTGTCATATTGGTAATTGACATTAAAATTTGTGACATTAGTCCGCAAAAATAACACAACCTTAAAAAGTGTGTGACGAAGAAAATGTAGAAAAGTCACTCGAAGAGACTGCGAACAGAACCGTTAAAAATCTTCTTTGTTGCACTTCAACCGTCTATGTTTTAAAATGAGTTTCTGAAAAATCGAGTCGGTTTACTTTGAATTGACGATAAGAAACAAAGAAAAAAAGAATCTGATCTTACCACTACCGATAAGAGTCCGTTTTAAAGAGATCTTTGGCAATTAGTGTTTTTCCAGATCAATTATTTAAGTTGTGGTGATATGACTTATCAAAAAATTAGTGATTATGACTCTAGAATTGCATATAAAAATTGTAAAAATAGCGTGTAATTATTTGAATTATTTTTTTATATCCAGGAGTATTGTATGATTCGGTCTTCTCTGCAAAAATAAATTAAAATTCTCTATGATCCCGATAAGAGGCGATAAGTTTTAAAATTGGTAAGAAATACCCTTTTATTTTATAGATGATGAATTGTCAAATCCGGAGAGGAAGAACTCGTCTACGGAAATTCATGTAGCCGCAATTTCTCAAAATATTCAGGTCTCCTCTTTTATGCAAAATATAAATTAAAACTTCTGAATTGCAAAGTGCCAAAATTAATTATTACATTCACGGTTCTACGGATGAAAATAAACAGACCAATAATAGCAGGTTCAATAAGTTAAACAAAACATTCATTTTTGGTAGATGTTTTGTAGCTAAGAATTGTAATTGATATGGGACAATAGAGGACAAAAGTTCTTTTAACTAATGTGTTGTAAAAAATTTTAGACATGTAATTTTGTTTTGACCAAACATGCCTTTAAGTTGAAATTTACTTTACAAATATAAGAAAACTGATTTATCTCTTAAAATATTAAAAAAATGACCTCTCTCTTCGAAGAATGTGCTTGAAGAAAAGCTTTTTTTTATATATTATATTGGTAATCAAGATATGCAAAATACTTTGCGAATCTTACTTTTCTAATAGTGTGTTTTTCCAGAAATGTGGTGATATTTATTTATGTGTGTTATCTATAGTTAACATCGACCCCTGAGAGTGGTTGTATGTTAAATAATATATTAAACATCTTAAAGAAGTAGTGTTTGGTATTGAGCCATATGTATTTAGTAATGCTGTGAAACAGTTGAAATATAACTGAAGCTATGAAGAGGTATGTTTTTGGCTATTTGATGTAGGTACTTGAACTAACCATGCATTTAGCCACTTATGCGATATCTTTTGTTTATATCTATGGATTGTGTATTATTTATGCTGTATGTATAGTATAGGTATGTATATATAATGTGTGTGTTCTCTTTTTGGCAGTGAGTTAGCGATAAGTATGGCTGGCGCACTATCAGACCCCTATGGTTGGATGCAGCCTATATTGTATTACTAGTTGTAGCACTGCTTGCTGTAGAGAGCTATTAAAAATATTGGGGCCTGCTGGTCCGCGATAACGACACGCCGAACACCAAATAAAAAAACTCAAAAAACACACACCACCGCTGGCTTATCGGACTTTGCCCGTTCTACAACAACAACCTCCCTTACATATTATAATTGTAGCCCGCGTCGTCTGGGAAAGCCGCAACTATCTGCCGCATAATCCGCGATACGTACTACGATTATCGGCCATTGTGACAGATAATACAAATATAATAAAAACTTGCTCGAAACTTGAGATTTGCTCGGGGCCAACGAATGTTGTTTACACGGGCCTCCAGGTAGAATGTGTGAGTTGCTGTGGTCGCAGATACAGTACGATGTGGTCGCAGATACAGTACGATGTATGGAAATCCGGCGATATTATATAAATTTCAAGCATTACACCACTCTAATATACATATTTACACTGAGATCACAATTGAAAATATATCACCTATTCCCATATACCTACTCTACATTATTATTACATATTTACACGAATAACTATCATGTTACACGGGCCTCCAGGTAGTGTGTGACGTCAGCGCTGTGGTCGCAGATACAGTACGAAGTATGGAAATCAGGCAATATTATAGACATTTCAAGCATTACACCACTCTAATATACATATTTACACTAAAAACTTTATGGAAAATATATCACCTATTCCAATTTATCTACTCTACATTATTACTACATATTTACATGTATAACTATTATATTTATATTTGTATTTAATATTTATATTTAATCATATTTTGCTAGTATTAATTGAATATATATATATATATATATATATATATATATATATATATATTATAGTAATGCGTACATAAATTTAGTGTTTGTGTAGAGTAGATATATAAGATTAGGTGATATTTTTTTCATTGTGATCGTAGTGTAAATAGGTTGTATAGAGTAGTGTAATGGTTGAAAAGTATATAATTTGGCCGAATTCCCATACAATGAGCGCCGTACGAACGACTGCCGTTCACAGCTGTACGGTAGAATTCTGGCCTGTATAATAAAGATGGCCTTGATTTGCTATACTGTTGGTCGATTTACGGTGTACGGTTACGGTGACGCGTCGCCAAGAGTGTCAAACTCCACTGCAATATCAATAATAAAATAATTTTATACACTTAAATACTAAGAATATTTAATAAAAATAATAAATTTTATAATGTTAGACATTTTATTCTATGATAATATTTTTTATTTAATGGGTCAAGGGTTTAATATAAATATTTTGAAATGTTTCATAAAACTATTCGACTAATTTTATTTAAATAAAAGATCCTTGTTGGGAGTATGGGTTTTCGACAAAGTAAGTAGATATATTATATTTATCTTAAAAATTGATTAGGTATTTAAAGTATAAAATATCCAAATACCTACCTCAATTTTTTCATTATACCCTGTATAATTTTAAAGTATTAGTTAAGAAATCCTGTTCCAAAAGACTTTTAATTGTGTTCTTATAATTGTTTACTGTTTATGATTCTTTTTCTTATTTAAAATAAAGGTATGTACCTTAATATTATTTATAAAATACTTACATTTTTTATTTGTACTGATTATATACAAGCCTTATATTATCAAATTGTTGTGATATTTAATAAATTAAAAATGTCTAAATATTTTTTCTTCCTCTATAATGTAAGCTACATCAAAAAATCAAATTCTTCAACTATCATAATCAATCATATTATTAAAATCAGTCCTTTTTTTATAATTATATGTTTTTTAACACTTCCACTAATACCATAAAATTGTATTTTTTTATTTATATTTGTTCAGATTATTATTGTTTTTTTAAATTATCATACAGAGATTTTTTTGTAAAATCCCATTTGAGTATTAAATAAACAAATTTTGTAATAATCATATTAAAATTTCATTATACACTCTAAAAGTATACAATTAGTAAAAAAATAATCAAATCCCAACCCAGATGTGAGATAATTTACCAACACTACAAAACTTACGAGATCACAGCGGTTTTAATTATAAATTTAAAATAAAATATCACAATATAATTATGACTGATAGTTTATTGTCTCAGATAATTTTATAATATGTATGAATTTATTTATAAATACAATCCAACAAATAGTTGCCTTAAGAGGCTCGGCGTATCGTAGAGATGAATTAAACATTAAAATCACATGCATCCCTATTACAAAGAAATCATATATCAGGATCGAAGAAGACATAAACCTAAACATGAAGATTCTTGAAATCGTATGGCATTTTACACATTTTATTATCAATCAATAGCAAAATCAGATCAATGAAAAACATTCACTCTTGGTCGTTCCGCGTTTGTCATGAGGCTACAATTAAGTGGTTTTTTTTTATAAATTAAATAGTAAAAATTCGAGAATAAATGCAAATACAAGTCGGCCGTGAGAAAAAAGCTTGGATAATTTATTTAATCGGTGATACTTTCAGATTATTTCTATCGATGCTTTGGCATAATTTTATTAATGGTACCTACATTCAATCGCATATTAATTTATACAATAGTTTGTGAAAATAACAATATTAAATGTATCGTTAGGACTATTTTTTAGTGCGTTTCGTATAACTTTGACAGTCTTCGACGAAAGTATTTATTAAACGAAACGCACAGTACATTATTTTTTATTTTTGCACATTAAAACAGTATATTTTTTGTCATGGTCATTACATTAAATAATGGTGGAATTTAAGCAAACAACCGGTAACTACAGATTATTTTTTTTATATTTGTAGAGCTTGCGACAGTTGTAAGCATGCGGTTTAATATTGCGCGAAACTTTCTAATCGGTCGAAATATGATCATGCAATATGAAACCAATATTCCTTATACCACAAATGTGTAAAGTAAACGTCACTATCACAACCTGATCTTAACTACCGTTAAAATGCCAGACAACTGGATGTATAAATATCAAGATAATGGAGCAAGCAGACGAATCTGAGTGAGACAATTAGTGTTGCCTCTGTCAAACTCATCTGCTTGGTCGGTCATCTTGATATTTATCATCCAGTTGTCCGGCCTTCTAATATCCGCACTATGAATGGTATGGGTTTTAACAGTGACGTTTACTGTACAAACAATACTCTTTGTTTTTCTACATATGGTTGTGATTTGCCACACCGCAACACAATACATATGTTACTATATAACCAATCATAGCCATTTGAGGTAAAAAATAATCTGTAGCTCTGGGATTAGTGGTAATTATTCAGTTCATTTTAGTCAGTTAAAGTAAAAAAAATTACTATTTAAATTTTAACTTTCGAGTTGTTCTATGCATAATGATTGTGTATTGTAAAAAAAAGATCTTGCAACAAAAAGAAAACGACAATAAATCAAATAACAACATTATATATAATAACGATTATTATGTACGTATACACTGCCAAATATTATTGAATTAACATTCCATAATGTTAACATTAACATACACTTCTAAAACTAGCTTATTATAATAAAAATGATACACAATAATCGAATAACAATGTAAATATTATAATAAACATAGTAAATGCACCATACATATTTTAGTGGCTAATTATACACTGTCTCAAATAGTAACTGGCCCTCAAAAGATTCATTATATGGAGATTCTTTGAGTTGATAAAATGGAAAAAAGATTCTTAGTATAAAATGTGACTTAACTATTTTTACACAGATATTGAATAATATATTAATAAGTGTGGTATCTACAAATATTTTATATATGTATATTGCACAGGGCTTCTTTGTGGCCGTATACAAACATGAAGACTTAACAAACTATGATGAATCAATATCATTTAGGAGTGAATGATTGCAAAGCAATGTGGTTTTATTGAATAAGCTTGACGATATATTAGCAGGCCATACAGCTGGATGTATAAATATCAAGAATGCTTGAGACAATTAGTGTTGCCTCTGGTCAAACTCATCTGCTTGGTCCGGCATCTTGATATTTAAATATCCAATATGGCCTGCTAATATATTGGTCGTGAAGATTTACAAAACTGAAGCTTCAGTCGCTCTTGCAGTTAGATTATTATTACTTGCATTAGAGACATTCTCTCCGGCATGACTCGAGCAGTAGAACTTTTTGTGGGCCATGAAGGTTGATAGGTATTTGAATGATATATCGCACGATTTACAATATTTAGGACCGAGTTTTGAACAATCTAGAATATCCGACTCCGAGTCAGACACGTCTTTTTTCTCCTTTTTAATATCGCTCACATCAAAGTCATCACTTTTGGCTCCGGCATCTTCGTTTTCCATCGAGTCGCACGTTGAGTTTTCTTGCAGCTCCTGTTTGACAATCACGTTAGGCCGGGTTTCTTCGTCTTCTTTGTGATTCTCATTGCCGTTGAGTACGAGGGACTCTTCACCTTCTCCGATGTAAGACATGCCTGGTGATTTAGTATCAGATCCACTGTGGACTAGGCGAGTGTGCCTAACTACGTTGCCCTTGTATGTAGAGCTATAGTTGCAAGAGTCGCAATAGTGGAGTCGATCTGAACGAGATTCAGCACCAGGAGATGTCGATACAGCTGGGGGAGGAGCTAACACCACAGGTGAAGGAGTTGAGCCTCCCAGATCTACAGGTGATCTTGATACTTCATTATCTAAAATGCATGTGATGTAATCCTCTTCCTGTAATCAACAAAATACAAACATTAAAACATAAACATTTGGGCTATTTAATAATATTAACTTACGTGTAAGTCTGTGGTTCTTTTTTGAAAATGCATTCTAATATGAGTTCGCATCCCCCTCAGTGTGTTTCCTTTATATCGACAGATGGTACAGCGAAATGCCTTAACTCCACTGTGTGTCTCCATATGTCTTTGAGCAGCATTTGCTGTTGCACTGACCACTGGACAGCAAGGACATCTCCAACCATCTGGTCCTCTTAGCATAGATTCACAATTGTGACCAGCTTCCATGGGAGCTTTGCATTTCGCGCACTTTCTCACATTATCATTTTCTATGGGCTTCACTTGAATCTCCGCTCTTTTGAGACAGTAATATGATTGATGAGCTGTCAGATTATCTAATGATGTAAATTTAATGCCACATGCAGCGCATATAAGCTGCTGGTATTGAGTTACAGGACTCGTTTTCCCAGTGAGATTATTGTTGGGGCTTTGTGGTGGACTACCCGACTTGGAACCTTCTTCGTCTTCGTTCTGTCCTCTGGCAGAGCAGTAATGCTTTTTATGAGCTAGATAGTTTTCATATTTGCAGAATACAATATTGCATTCTTTGCATTTCGAAACACCTTGTTTGACGAGGACTTGTGGTGTTGTTTGAAGAGTGGGAAGTTCAGCTGCGAGTCTCACGGCCATCTCTGGAGTTATCAATGATGCTCCCGATCTTAAAAGTAACGGAGGAATGGGAAACGGCATTATACCGCTCGGCATATGGACTGGTGTTTTGCTTTTCTGATTCACCTGGATTATTTCGTCTGATATTGATTTGGGTGTGTGCGCTGAACGTTTTGGACTATTGCCTCTCGAATCCATGCGTTTTCGTTTTGGAGATTCTCTAGAGTCAGGAGAGCTTCCGTGCATCGGAGATGGTGTCAGTTGAGGCGAACTTGGCAGAGAGGGTGCACATACTATTTGCTCGGGTGTCATAGCTTGTTGAAGGCGATTTTCTTTTTCATGTTCGTCCATTTCAATATCGGGAGAGTTTCCATTTTCAGGAGATCTTCTAACACTTAGATCTAAAGGTAACGATGGATCTCTAGAGCTTGATGTCTCGCGAGGTTTGTTTGCAGACTTCAGCACCTCAGATGCCTGTGCACTTGCATTCAAGATTTGGCGGGCGGCATTGCTAAATGCTTGTGACATTGGTTGTATTGTGCCGTTTGGCATCAAGAAGCAAGGCGTGTCCGAATTCGGAAGGCCGGGGACAGTTGATCCTGGAAGGACACTAGCTCCACGGAAAAGGGAATATGGCACTATGAGTATAGGATTTGTGGGAAGGGCTAAAAGCGGTTGTGGAGCAGGAGTCGCGGAAGCGGGAGACGGAGGTGACTTGCACGTATCATTGGGAGACGGTGGAGAAGATCCCGAGGTACATGACGATCCACTTTTAACTGTTACAGTGGGAGTCACTGAAGGAGTAACTGACGTAACAGCTGATTTGACTACTTGTCTGGTGCTGCAATAATGCATTTTATGAGCTCTAAATGTTTTGGTTGAGCTGAATCGTATATCGCAATCGGCACAATATCTATCTTGGACCATTTGAACAGGTGATTGAGAGAGTTCGGGGTTGATTTCTCCATTAGACGTAGTGGAGCTCGGTATTGAGGGAGGGCTTGGAGAAATGGAATGCATTCGCATATGTCTATTGAGGCTGACTTTTTTATCAGCACTATATGAACAATGGCTACACGTGTATTGCTTTCCAGTTTTGGAAGCTTTGTTTGGACCATCGCCTGTAGACTCATCATTAGAGTGACCAGTTCCACTGCCAGCATCCGCATTTGATCCTTTGTCTTCCGAGTCTGTCTTTTGAATTCTATGTGAACAGTAATAGGTCTGGTGAGCTTCTAGGGTACTGGGGGATGAAAATCTAATTCCACAGGGTGTGCACATGTACAAAGGGACAGCAATTTGTCTCGGCGGTGGTTCTTCATTTCCTCCTCTCGTTGATGGCGGAGGTTGGTTGTCGACGGGGAAAGGAAGCGGGAACAGTCCAGCAGCAAGAGCTGTTTGCAGTGCAGGTGGTAATGAAGATAGATAGTCATGAGGCGGGGGTGGAGTTGGGTTAGACTGTGGGGCTGCAGAAGGTGCTCTCATAGGGGATTGTAGAGCTGGATCAGTGGCCAAGCTAGTGTTGAGTCGTAACTTCGGCAGAGGCGGACTCTCCTTACTGACGACTGGTTCCACTGACATTGTCTCACTTTCCGTACTCCATTCTTCATCTTCACCTGCAATAAAAAATAAAATAAAATTAGAAATATTGCAAAAAAAACTAAACTTAATACTACGTTTAAAATGAATATGGTATATTGTCTGTCAGGTAGTGTAATCTGGGCTTGTTTGGTGGTAGTGTGGGCGGGTAGTCAGCTCAACGTAGTGATGATAAAGATCTTTAATTAGTGGTGGGAATGTGAGATGGTCTGTTGTGATGCTTATCTTGTATGGGGATATCTTAGTCATCATCTACACGTCATTCCAGACGTAATTAATAAAACAGGACATCGACAAGTCACGCCCGAGCCACCGAATAACAATACAATTCATAATTAATTCGTTTTTTTTTGCTACTTCATCAGCCCTCAAAGATGACTTTTCATTTGAACAGTACTCGTTATCCCGTAAGAGCAATTTTTACGTTGATTATAAATAATACATGTGAATAAGATGATAGTTTCCTATGCATTTAATTGATGGAAAATGCAAATCGAAATCGCTCGGTCTGCTTAATTAACTTGAGGCTTTGTTTTTCACCAAGAGGACAGATCGAAGAGTCCAGATAGTTGACTGTATCCCGTCCTATATATAAATATTTGCCGATTGTATCTAAAAGGCCACATGTGAGAAGAGAAGTGCAACACTTGGACCATCACCAACATCATCATCATCATCATCATCATGGTTGTGGTGCATCCAATCTGTCACGACGATTCTCGGAACTTCCTCACAGCCACAGAACCTCCTCCTGAATCCATTAATGAGCATTCTCATATCGCATCAATGAAGTCACCGGACCCTTTTAATTGGACATCATCAGATCGGCGGAGACACGACGGATTTCAATATATTATAAGTATATACGATCCTGATCTTGACCGAAAACTGATGCGTGAGGATGATTGGACCGTTTTTTTTATTAATAATTGAGTTTGAAAATCTGATGATGATATTGAGTGCCTCACGCACTCAATCGCCCACAATGAAAATGTCCACACCTTGTCATATAGTTATATTTTACCTGGCACAAGTAACTAAAGCAGCATATTATCATGATTTAGGTGAATGTAATCGATATTCTGAATAGGTTATGGTGTAAATGTGAGGATGAAGACGTGAGTTTGTGATACTTGGTGACAACAAACTGTATAATGGAGTACATTGCATAAATAACTAACTGCAAGTCTCACATTCTTACAAATGCAGCTGTGCTAAACCATCGATAACTATTAAAATAATTTAATATTTAATATTAGGCTTTATACACGTAACGCGGTATGTAAAAAATATGGGTTCAGATTCAATATTTTGACTTTAAACTTGCGATATTTAATAAATACAATATATTTCTTCACTTTGGTAATCGAATGGGAATTACCATTCAGAACAGTCTCAATAATCCAATCACTTAAAATTTATAACTAGATTACATTATAGTATGTATACACTTTTCAAAGTAAAAAATACAGTATACAAATTCATATAAAGTTTATTTATAATGCTATTGATCAACTATTTGAAGAATTCCTTTATGTATGTATAAATGCTTCATTTATTAATTTACACAAAAACATCCTTTCAGTATAAGAAAAATTGACTTCATCTGACCATTCTAAATAAATATTTAAGCAAACCACGAAGAAGTCGTCCGAATTATGGAGGCTCTATTTTACCTGACTAATTCCTGTATAAACTGTTTTTAAAATAATTAGATTAAAGTATGTCTGATGATAATATGCGTCTAGACTCTAGAGTGAACGGATTTTTATTAAAAAAAATTATACATAATATTAACCCAAATCCTAGCCATGCAAGACTTTTCCTCGTATTTTGAGCCATTCGATTTAACTAATAAACTTTTTGTATTACCTAATGTCAATCTTGAAGAAGAATTATTTTTATATTAGTCAAATTAAACAGTAATTTTATATTATTCAACACGGTTATTACAACTGGAGATCCGGAATCATTTATTAAAAAATCCTGATTAATCGTCTTGATCCAGGTTAACTCTGATTTCCTGGATTGTAAGTCGGACAGAGCCGCTCTGCTGATGACCTATGTAACTAGTAATAGTTAAGATCACAGATAGACAGTGAACTAACATGTTGTTGTGCATAAAAAAAGTGAAAACCTATATCATATGTACATACATAAGTGTATAAAATAACCCTGTATATTATGAATTTACTATGTAGAAAATATTTGTTTGGCAGTGAATGTTTCTTTAATATCTGAATTTAATTCCAGATATAATAATGTTAATAATTGATATTAAAATATAATGTTTAGTTGTCGATGACTGGTTGGTTGAGAGTCGACAGCGCTATCCTTTCAAAAACATGGCTCCTCACGAAGACGTCTCTATTCGCTTAGATTATTCAGGTAGTTGAGCAACACTTGGAATCGGTGCTGGTAATCATTATCACAACCACACTACGAGAAGACCTCCTTCGTCTTAAACAATCCTCCACTGACTTTATCGCATTCACTCTCTCAGGCTAATGTAAATCATGAGCCATTATTGCAGAACAGATGGACTCACTCGATCCTGAGCACGCTCGACTTATCGACACGTAAATTCAACCTTAATTACAATCAATGTTTTATATGCACACACACTGAATTTTTGCATAAATAATCTCTTCGACATACATACTTCGTATTGAGCTAATCAGATATTGTTGAAATAATTTTACTGTGGAATTAAAATGCGCTAAATGAAACCGCTGCTGTTTGAAGGACTGTAGACATTTTTTCAATCAAAAAATATTGAAAACAATGATAAATTTAATAAGTTATTATCTGGCTACATAAATAATCTCTTCAACATACATACTTCGAATTGAGCTAATCAGATATTGTTGAAATAATTTTACTGTTGAATTGAAATGCGCTAAATGAAACCGCTACTGTAAAAAACACTGTAGATATTTTTTCAATCAAAAAATATTTAAGACAATGATAAACTTAATAAGTTATTATCTGACTACATGTTAATAAATTTTAATTTTAATGAAAATCAATGCCCGTTTACCGGCTACAAATTATATATGAAGTTGCGTAGTTAAATAATTTTAATTTACAAAAACTGTCAAAAAATATTGATATTTATCTTATACGAAATACTATTGATCATTAAACAAGACATTATGTGGAACAATTCTTTAAAAATTGAGAATTGAAATATAATATATTAAAATTTGTCAAAAAAAGTATTAAAAAAAGTTCTGACGTCACAAAAAATTACACTACTAATTTAAACGTCACAAGATTAGTATATTTATAGATCTATATAATATCTAGCAATTATTTCATAAATTTAATAAAGTAAAAATATATTTTAGATATGTAGAATCCGGGACGTTGTAGTTTGTCGTAGCGCAATCGTAGTACAATCGTAGCCCCAGCTTATTTTATATGAATACTAATAATTCTGAATATAGTTTTTGCTAAATTTAGTTTTGATAATGTAACAGAATGTGTTTTTTTATATATAAAAGTAGTTCAAGAGAATAAAAGCGTAAAGTATGACACGGTAGATACGATGAGTTAATTATTGTAGCCGATAAGAAAAACTATTGATAATAACCCGCATATAATAAAAGAGGGCTACTATCGCAAGATTATACCAAACAGGTTATTTCAACGATAAATAAATAATAAATAACAGCGCGACAGTCTGAGGTGGGTCAAGGTATACAGAGTGGATGTGTAATGTGTTTTGAATGGCTTTGTATTTGAGGAGACGACATATCAGTTGTTGACGAGTGGTCCTGAAATCCTGAAAGGAAAGACAAATAGGACGGGTGAGTAATTCAGGGACTTGTCTGAACAAACATACAGTTATAATAATGTGTATGCAGGTTACATTCGGGATTAGAGAAACACACAAAGACATCTTTTACACGAGCAAATGAACAATTAACAGTCTGGATTCAACACTCTTCTGCAAATGACTCCTGCACTCTTCACATCATTCATACCAGATACCGCTGGCTTTATACTCGGAAAATGACAAATATATAGAAATTATCAAATAAATCAAATTGAAATATTGAATACTATATATGTATGTATATGAGTCGATTTTCATCAAGAAACCGTAGACATTTACTTGTTATCATGAAATTTCTAGTTCGCATGTACTTCTTTTGAGGAAAATTTTATGGTATATAATTTTTTTCATACAGATACACGAAAAATATAAGCAGTATGAACTTTAAATCGGTAAGAATATTTTAAGGGGAATTAGGGTAATATTAAAATGGGTTTCTTTTAATCTAATTAAATTATTGGCAGGTGACTGCTTAGACATTAGACCTTAGACCTAAACATTTTTTAATAGACAACCTCATATTTGTTCTTTTAAAATGTGTATTAAAAATATTCAATGAATATTTCTTATTTCGACAAAAATCATGAACAAATTTAAATTATATTTTTTATGTAATATTTATTAATTATTAGGGCCAAAATGTTCTATGACTACTAATAGAATTTTGAAAATAATAAAATTATATCGAATGGAAGCCAATAATTAAATAGGGTGTCTTTTTTCCTGATCTTTTAAATAAAATATGTGTTTCTGTTAATGCAATAAATAATTTATAGGTTATTTAAGTTTGTGGACTATTTATAACAATATTTGTATTATATAAACACCATACAACTAGAGATTATAAAAGAATGTTTTGCGATTCTGTATATTTATTTTATAATTTAGTAATGAATGACAGGTTTACAATGGATTATTTGTAAAACGACTATATGGCCTGTTGATAGGGATCTTAATTACTTGCTTATCTACACGTCCATTGGACTATATAATAAAAATATTTTAAATTAAATGATAAAAACGTTACTTGTACCATACTTTGTACATTGTAATCAAGGTTTTTCGCAATTTAAATATAATTACACGACACACGCATGCAAATGCAGCGTTCCTTAATATTCATAAAATACACAAAGCCATTAAATTATTATAAATAGTCTTGCGGAGCTAGAACGTTTATTGTAAATATCGGTTGTGTCGCCCACAATAAAGGGTAGAACAAATGGTAAATGAATGAGTGATTATTCGAATAGTATAAATTATAATAAAAGTGCACGGAGTGAGTTTTATTTGCATTTATGATAAGCGGATTACTGCGAATACGGAATGCCATATCACAAGCACTGAGGCCGCTCATTGTTTATGCTCAAAACTACTACAATTTTAAAGTCACTTCAAATATTTAAATACTAAATTGTAGAGTGTATTAGAGGAACTTTAATATTATAATAATAAATAATTTTCTTATATAAAAGGCTTTAAACTGATTATTTCGATGATTTAACATTATGTGTGCGCGCTATCAATATTACATATTCTAATTAATTGAATGTTTTGAAATATGAAAGCAATGAATGAATTAATTCATACAATGATAAAATACTAATAAATTAATTAAGGTTTAAGTAAATATATGAATGTTGAAAAAAAAATTTAATTATAGGGTTTTTTGCTGTTTGCAGCTCTACCTCCAATAATATTATTTATTATTAATATAAAAATATTCCATATAACCAAATTAATAGCTCAAAGGATAATGCAGGGAATAAATCAAAATAACTGTGATCATTGGTTTGAATCCCGCTCGAGTAAAAAAAAGATTTGATCGGTTATTATGACTATCGGGAATAATATTAATAAAATTCAGGTTTACTCTAATTTTCGGGATTTTAGAGCTGCCCTGTTGGAAAATAGTAATAGTTAAGATCACCAAGAGAGGTAAAAAAAATACAATTGAAAAAACACGTTGATTTGTCTTCTTTTGCCTGTCATCAGCCAATAGAAAGACAAACATTTACCATGTGATAGAAGATCTACCTAATTTTTGTAGGGTAGGTTTCTTCAAGCAAAAATTAAAACCGATCATAGTAGTTTGTTTGGATTGAGGCCATTCAATGTCACTCGAATGGATTGGGAAATATAGCACGAGGTTTGCTTTAGCTTTAGTAGTTTGTAACGCGAACTAAATCTTGAAGAAACACATTTCGCGCGTAAATCGCCGAGTGACTCGCGCTCGAGATTTAACTCGCGTTGAAGAAACCTGCCCTTAATAAATAATCTGTGATTCTCCGATTGAGCCAGGACTAGGTGGTGATATTAGTATATAGTTGTAATGATAATGTAATAATTGATTGTTGTGTTGATAGCGTGTTAATGAAGAGGTGGTTGGTGGTGGTGGGCCACCGGGGTAGTATTGCAATATCTAGATGCACTTAATAGGGCAGTGTTTCCTAAACGGCAGGCGATATGCAAATACTCCATCCTGATCGTGACACACGACATTCATCTAGCACTTTACTATACATAATACCATCACAAGACACGTGTTGCCTCTTCAATATTTTACAACAAAAATAGTGGCTAAATATGAATCAACCCGGCCATAAACTTGTCGTCGTGCTTGTTTATACTGCAGTTCGATAAGGGTGCATTTTTAACAAGCAAAATATACAAACACTACCGTTCTTAATACTATGCATATTCTAATCTCTTATCATCAAATACACCGTGGACTATTATAAAATAAAATATTTATTAAAATCACTACTATAAATATAACACAGTATAAAATAGTTGCGGTTCCCTACCACCCCCTAAAATATTCTTAGATAGTTCAAGTCCATCCTATTTACAAATTACGTGAACAATATTCACATAATTTTTTTTTCATAAAATAATTTTGTGGAAGGTGATTTAAACAAAGCAATAATATCCCAATCGATGTAGTTTTATTTTGATTTCCTATAGTTTAACGAGTTTAACACATTGACATAGAGTTAACTTATTATAAAACTATTTATTTAATAAAAAAAACTCCCCCCTGGGCGTAATTGAGAAATTTAATCTATATAAAATGCTTTAACATAAAAAATAATAATAATAATATATATAATTGCTAAAGGTGTGTGTATGTTATGTGTACAGATCTTTGAACTTACTGTACAGGCTGATTATAGAAAAAGTATTTTTTATTGGAGTACAAGTGTTAAAATTGCTTTTAAGACCTCCTACTGAGCAATGTTCCTATCTAAAATCTGAAATTATTTAATTAATTTTCTACATAATATATTGACTGCTTTTTACAAATTTTGAATGAAAATTATTCCATTGTACTATTGTTAAATTGGATTTTTAATGATAGTAGTATTAAAGTAATTTTATAATATTTAAATATGCATAATGAACTACGGAAAAAATATTGATAATTGGAAATTTCAGTAGTTACATAATGTCATATTCTTCAGGGATTGATTTTTTCAAAAATATATGTTTAATATGTGTTTAATACATAAATACGTTAAATCCGAAATATATAGGTATTTGTGTGTTTAGTAAAGTAGTAATAAAGCTGGATTAATTCTCTTAAAATAAAGTGTAATTATTATGATACAAATTAGTAATTATTTTTTAAAGAACTCTATAAAACTGTAATCTTAAAATCACGATTTTGATAATAATTAATACAAAGCATACAGTTGTACATAATTTTAGTTATTTATTTGCATAGGGGTGAAAAATAGCATTGCGCAATGTACTAAGTCATTCGTCTATGCACCACCACCCCCTATTTTTTACCAACAATAACAACAACCTCCATTCATTTGCATAGATGAATAAAAAAAGTCGGCCACTTCATATTTGACGCGTTTGCGTGATCGCTTATGAAATTTTCCCATTCAAATGCGAAAGGGATTTTCGTCCGATTCCCGACTTTGCAAGCATATTTCATTTCTTAACAAGTATCAAATATTAAGTTGGCCTTCGTTATTTATTTGGACATACCACGTCTGTGGAATTGTATAACAATCAGTTTTAATATTGAAATAGTGAATGTGTTTCCGAATAATATAATATATATATGATGTCATTATATTTATTATTTTAATACAAAAATATTTAACATGCGCAGAGGCGAAGAAATGTACCACAAACGAATGTGATTGATGATCAGACCTAGTCCAAGTTGGTGTAAGACTTTGTCGTATTCGAGCTCTGCAACGATTACCTTTTTTCTTATTTCAACTCTCTGATATTTACACAAAACATTATATGATATCTACAGTCATCATAGTTATTGGACAAACTATAAAGTTGAATGCAAATTTCAAAAATAATTATTTCATTTTATCAATTTTACTATCCGAAAACTCAAATAGAATAATACATTTTACCACATAATAAAGCAATGTAATACGCGCAGTGTTCAACAATTGAAAACCTGTTTTTTAACCCTCTTGGAATAGGTCTGTTGATGAGATGGCTAATATTATATTATGGGTTCATAAGATAGAGTTTAATACTTATTGTGAAGGATCTAGTGATCTATGAAATATTTTTTTAATATTTTAGAACAAATGGTTCGTTTCTATAACATTGTATTTTGCTGGAATGCATTTTTCTTTATTTCAGTATAATTATCCAAGCCTCGCGTTACAATAATGACAGACAGTGCCTGAAAATAATATCCACGAATTGCTTATATTTCAGATCATATGTAAATTGGAGTTCTTTTCAACCTTCGTGTCTGTTTGTGAAGCCCTGCAATATCAAATGGAAATTATATCACCGAAAAAATGCCTTTTTCTACATTTTAATGACCGACCATTGGATTCAATAATGCACCCCCAAGGTGAAGGGTTTAATTTTAATTTTAATCACAAATCAACAATGAATAATGTAATTAACAGTCACATACTATTATGTTTTATTAAAAGTTATTGAATAATAGTTTTTTCTCCAAATATTAATAATGGATAACGTAAACCTAAGTTAGAATATTTTTTCTGCTTTTATTCGATTTGAATTTGGGAACTTTTAATTCTAAAACCTTATAGACACAGAAAGCTTCATGGTATGAAAAATATACATATATTTTATTAAACATTATAATTATTTAGCAATATGTATTTTTATATATTAATTAGACACGAGGCTGATTGGGATTAATGAGTTTTTTTACTAGTAAATATGAAATTTTATGCTACAAATACCAATTCGTGTGTTTACAAATTATTTGGTCATACGTTCGAATCTTGGGTTATAAACAAAACTGGGCCAAGCGGGTGAAAAATAAGGTTCAATTGTTCACAATTATAGAGCACTGCGCGGCGTACATTTTAATTATACTGTATACAGAACAAAAAAAACTTAAAACATAATAAAATTATATTACTTTGATGTATGATAAGTGTAGAGGTTATATATTATATAATATTTGTGTAAATATCAGAGATTTGAAATAAAATAATTCAATAATCTAATAATGAAGCAATATTATAGAGGAATTCGTCGTAGAGCTCGAATAAAGCGCTTCATTACATTCACTTGATCTTTGGACTTGATCGAGTTATAAAATATATATAATTGTAAGTCGATAATTTGCGTAACTGTGACAGTCAAACAAACTTGCATTCAATGAGGTGTTTTTGAATGCAATATTGATAAGGAAATTCGACCCTTTGAATATTGTCAACGCATGGAAAGTCACAGTGTTGTACTGCAATAGGCAGAGAGGTTAAAAAAAACGCGATTCCATCATAAATCGTGTGTTTTTGCATATAGATGTTGGGTGTAGATTGGTATGCAAATCTAACCTTATTTTGTAAAGGTGGCTATATTGTATAATATTATACATATGTCGGCGGGGATTACTTAGTACTTGTACTTACTGCGTACTTAGTGTACAAGTACAACCTGCACGTCAACGTTAGACCACTATTATAATAATTATGGGCCAATTTCAGATATCAGTCCCAATCTAATATCCAGTATCGATAATGCACCCCAAACTCGTTCATATACACACGTTCAATGTAATAGAAATTGTGGACTATACAGGCTGGACTTATCCAACTAAGAACATTTTAGGGGATAGTAGGTTATTGCAAATATGACCGAAACTTGATTCCAAAACCACGAAAGATAAAGGTTTTTTATTACATCAATAATAATATATTTTTTTCACTTATTATTGCAATATTCCACCACCCCTAAAATATTCTCAGTTAGTTCAAGCCCACCCTGTATATGTATTATATTTTTTAAATGAAATTATATCTATGGTACTGATTTTTTATTTCAAATTTACTGTAATTTATTTCGAATATGATGAATTTATTGATCTAGTATACTACCAAATTATTTTGGAATATAAAATAAAAAAACCAATAATATTTGTTTAAAGGGATTGGAACAACCACTGATTTAATTAATATTTATTGAAGGTGCCAAAATGAATCCAAATTAAAGCATATACATCATATTATTTATTAAAAGTAAGCGAAATTGCAATAATTTAAACCATATCATAATAAGTGAGGTAATTTTTGTATTAATTTTGAAGTATTTATAACATAACCGATTCGATGGATGAAATTGAAGTGAAAAAGTCATTATTAAGTTACCAGATATCGTGTGTAAATATATATTTAGTTAAAAAATAAAACATTAGTGGTATATGAAATGAATAATATTTATTAAAAAATAAGCGAAATTTGGTTGGGTGATTTTTTATTCTGGAGAAAAGTCGGTATTCTGTGGTCATAGGTTAAAATAAAAATGAAAAATTGTTTGTTTGGTTATTACGTTATTATTTACGGTTATTAGATTGGGAGTAATATTAATAAAATCGAAAGCCATCGTCTTGATACAGGTTCACTCTGATTTCCTGTACATGAGGTAAAAACCGAAGCGATTATTAAGTCGCTAACCTGTCTAAAAGAACACTTCTTTGATTAATAAAATAAATTTGTTATATACATTTTATATTAATACGAGTATGTACACTAATAATGTTCAATACAACTAAGATGTTGAAAATCGATATTCGAGTGTAAGTTTAACATACATGTTTCTGTTGTTGTATGGCCTTAAACAAATCATTGGTAATATAACTAGTAATAAATAAATGTATTTATCCAGTTGTGGTCTTTTTGTGGATAATGAGATGAAAACAATGCAGCTCGCTGTTTCATACATCGGCGTCGCCTACGCTTTATTTGTGATTTATCGCTGTCTTCGGACATTGGCTTTTATTTATTTGACATTATTCAAAGGCAATAAACGTAAATCACGACGATAAGCAAACAATAAGACGATCGTCTAATATTAATATCGGCAATATATATGTGTGTTGTATTATTTTTATAGTTTGGTTTTGTTCTCACCTTCGATTTGTCGTTATCCGGTCCATCGATCACGTCTTGCCGATACAAGATAACAGAAACTCCATCACGACCAAATGATATTTCGCCCGTGACCAGAATACTGTAGATAGATAGTTTTTACCGGTATATACTAGCGATGCACTTGTGTGTATTGTGAATGAATGGTTTCAATAAACGATATCAATTTGTGTTTTGTATAGGGTTAAGGTTGTGTCGTGAATATTCAACGTACGACGTTATCTTACTTCCGAGTGTCGCACACAATTGATTCTCCGACATTGCATATTATCTGCACCAGTGCTATTCAACCTATGTGGATTTTCAGTTAAATATATCAATAGTGCAATAAACTTTGTCATAATAAGACCTAGTAATCCACGGAATGTATGAAGAGCGAATATCTTTTAATTAGTAAACCAATGGCAGAGAAATCCTATGTGCAAAATGTATTTCCTCCATTTTAAATAATTATAAATAATCTTAAAGTAGTAACAGATTGTCACCCTAATAATAGGTATAAATTATTATTTTATCACGTGTGGGGTCAATAACAATTTTATATCAAAATATTGTTAAAAGGCAATCTAAAAATCTGCTTGATGGATCGAAACACTCAATTTTTATATTTATAGAGCAAACATAAAGTCAAACTAAGGGATATATTCTATATAATAGTGTGTTAATGAGTAGTGCGTGTACGAATAGACTAGAGCTTGGTAGTATTGATGTACATGCATACGCACCGCACGCACACACTCTCATTAAACTATTATATTGAAAACGGTCCTAAAATATAAATGGTGAGAAAGCTGATATACTCTTGGTCAAACTATTTTAATATGAAAAACACTTATTTTAACTTACTTTGTTTCTTTTAATTTAATTATTTCAAAATTATATAAAAGTGGGTACTTTGTGTAAACTCCACTGAATTCAATGAATGATTAAAACAAAATTGTCTCTACAAAAAAATCTAAATATGCAGTTTTGCTCATTATCGGTAACCACAATGTACATACATACATATATTAGATACATATTATAAGATTTTATGTGAAAAAGAGTATTTTTATTATTCCATGGTTTTATTATAAAAAAGCTAATATAGCATATAAATAATTAATGTGTTCATTAAATAAAAGTAAAGCCTAGATTTGCACGGAAGTAGTAATTAATGGCATTTTATTAAATCTGTGGATACGTTTATGTATTAATAACCCATCGAATTCCTGTCTCCTTAAAGTGCACATGTTTATAAGAGAATATTGGTTGATTTAAAAGAGTCGTGATCTTAATGAAGTGGTATCTGCATATGGGGTGGTTCAGCGTGGTGGTTTATCTTGATATAATGGTATGGGGGTTGGTGATGAGTATCAAGCTGTCACCAGGGCGCAAAGTGAATAATAAATATCGGTTATTGTCGGGCTGGTGGTTGGTAGCTGGTCGATAGATTATATCAGGGAGGCCGGAACTGCAGGAAGTTATAAATCGAGTCGTTGCAGGAGACCCCACAGCCCCCGTGTGTCCCATGCCGCCCCCAAAGCCACCCACAATACCATACCTTACCACTCTATGACCTCCTCATACTAAACACTAAACGATCTCCACTTGACGCATCATAGACAATCCAATATACACACGTAATATTCATTTTGATTATTAGGATCGATTCTTTCAAATTATGAACGATACAAAAAAAATATACATTTTTTGAGAGTACTCCTCAGCTAACGCTAAATAATTTTTTTAACCATTTTGTCACCGAATTATAAAAACGGAGTTATTTTTAAATAAATATATATCGTGACGCCTTCCCTATTGGTGGGAGTCCCTTTATAAGGGGTTGGCCAGGCCACCTTGGCCTTTACGGGAGAATATAGTAGAGATGGTTTCCCAGGCCACCACACAGCAATGAGTACTTAAGATCTAGTTTGCTAAGCTAGATCTACCAAGTGACTCCGGTGCCGTGAATCGAACCCGGGAGTCTTCACTCACGATTCCTTTTACACTAACCACTGGGCCACAAGGCGGCTCTAAAGTTATTTTTGAGTTTTATAATAACATCGATCATCGATCAATCAAGATATTAATAATTCACTCAAGATAATGTCTCCTCTGAAAAGTCATGAATTTATTTATACCCCCTATGTGGCTTTTTAGAACTTGTACTAGGCTATCGAATTATGAACTTGTCATCGATTTATTTAATAATCATCTCAGTATGCATCAGTATGCAATCATCTCAGTATGCACAATGCAGGAAAATAGGATAAGCCTATATTGAGACAATCCATAGGGATGTTATTTGTATTATAACCAGCGTAATAGTTCAGGGGATAAGGCTACAAATACTGTTATGTTATGGAATCAAATCCCGTTCAAGTTAAAAAAAAAACAGTTATTACAAATGGGAGAACGGAAATAATTTCAATAAAATCCCAATCGATCGATCAACTTGATCCAAATTTACTCTGATTTCCTGGATTGTAATATAGATACTGATTACAATGTATGGCGATTATTTTTATTATTATTTCGATCACAATGATTTAACAAGTTTTTTTCGAGCGGGATTATAAACTCAGATCACAATATTATTATAGTAACGCTCCCTGCCGTACCCCCTGAGCTATTGCACTCATATATATATGTATATTATTTTTCTCAATTTAATAAAATTAATAATACAATATGTGTTTGAATAATATAATGTATATGTAAGAAGTGTCGATTTGAAACCGCATAATGGTGAAAGTAATCTATGTTGCGGTCACATTCGAGTACTTAATATTGAATGATTCCCCATTAGAAGGTTCAGGATCTGACATAATGTAATGGAAGAAGGTTTCATAATCTGAAATTGATCTGGTGACCGTGGTGCAGCTCCCTGGGTTACATTATGACCACACGTTCATGATTCATAATTATTATATTCGGTGTAATATTTTAAAAAGTGGTGTGTTGAAACCGATCGATGGATAATTCTCTTCTGTAATGTATTCACAACTACTTAGCCTCTTATCTGGCTTCCGAGACGGCATTTCTAATGAACTGGGGTGACCAAATATTACTATTTATTAAAGTGTCTATATGAAAGTGGGCTTTAATGTATAAGGAAAAAATTAATTTAAACAACTCAACAATAATTTTCAATAACAACAAACACTTCAACAATAGTATTACAGTATTATTTTTTAAGGGAATAAATCCATAGTATTCAATGATTATCTGTTATAAATAATAAATATCTACGTGTTTTTATCTATAAATAATCTTAAATTTGATCTTGTCTCTCTCCACTATAGTGTATATGTGTCTTACAATATTTTTGTTTTATTCATACAGTATTAAGTATTTGCTTGTATATTTCTGAATTTTATTTAATTATTTTTGTTATACATTAGGTATTATGTATTATATATATTTTAGTAGTCCTAAAGTGGGCTTTTGTATTTTTTCCCATAAATTATGTTATGACTTATTAATTATATTAATAACCGATTGATTGTACTCTGTATTAAAATAAGTAAAAGACTATTATAACATCTAATTATAATGTATCAAAACATTGTATGTAAATTATATTTAATAAAGAAATTGTATAATAAAAATAAATAATCTGTAATTCTTATACCAACAAATTATAAAAAATATACATAAAATTATTAAACCTACTAATTTATAATATGTTGTGAATATACAAAAATAGCGTTAACAAGAATTGAACTGAAAACCTCCAACAACATTTTCTAAAATTACATATTATCTTCTAATTGTCTTATGATCAAACTAAGGGGGCGTAAGTGCAAATACCGGTTTAAATTATTGACTGCTGTTAACTAACATTCCACTAAATTAATTTAAATATAAACAATTAAAATGTTTTAACAATTATATTAAATAAATAAATTCCTTAATTTGGTAGTGTGTAGGTGGGTTAATATTTGAAACCAGTTTTTGCACTTGCGCCCACTAAGTCTGCTTATGATTAAATTTGAGCTTTGATGGCATCGATTAATTTATCTTATTTTTATTGCTTAAAGTATCATTGCTAAATTAATTAATTTATTTTTGACTTCACTAGTTCGATATGAAACTAACTATGTATCTTAAGGTTCATCTGTCATATTTAAATTTTACATCTATTAAATGGGTATGTTTTTTTATGTTTGAAATATTTGTACTGAGAATATAGTTGAAGAGTTCAGTTAAAAATCCTAACACAACAGGTATAATTAAAGGAATATTGATACTAAAAACAACGCTTACTTAAAGTGTTAAGTACAAAATTCTTAGACTATGATAAAATTGATGGAATAAACGTGTTTTTAGTTGATTTTTTTGTTATTGTTATAGTTTGTTTTAAAATAATGGTCACAATATCTTTTTCTATGTTGAAATCTGTCCGATCGAAGCTTAACGCCCGATAATATCTTGATCGGGTCGCCTCATAAAATATTTATACCAGCACATATTCAATTCAACTGCTTGTAGTTCTGGTTGTTGTTGTTGTTATATTATTATTATCAAAGTTGTTGCTCACTTATCAGTTTGATCGATTAAAACGGTCGACACTTTGTCAGATCGTTTCGACTACATTTTATCTATTTTTTATACCCTCCAAAAACCACTCTCACAGTCATCTAATTAACGCCGTAAAACAATCGTTTCCATTAAACTAATCCAATTACTTGCTTAATCTAAAATATTTTAAGCTTATTACCATGAGAACCGTGTTTTGGACTCGATCAAGCCTCTGTGTAATAATCGATAGGAATATATTTTTTTATTAGTCTAGAGCCAGACAAATAGCTTCGTTATCGTCGGGTAAAGCAACAGCATTTTTGGCATTTGCATAACGGTAATAATTAACATTTATAGCGATAAGGTTTACAGTGTTTTGTAGCTTTGTTACTGGCACGACACTTAGATTTCATCAGTCACGGTGTGTAACTGTCAAAAAGGGTCACTAAAAACCAAATCTCTTTTCCTGATCTAAGGCAAACAAGTGTTGTGTTTATATTATTCGAAATCAATAAGGGGAAATACCAAAACGTCGATGACGAAAAAATGCGGTCAATAAACTAAATTCCACTATTTAAACAGTTAAAATGCTTTAGTTTCGCCTAAAATATTCTAGGGTGATTTAACAGAATTTATAGAACAATTACCCATTTAAAGTGTAGAATTTAATATTATTTAAGGGGGAGGTGAGGTATCGGAAAAAATATATACCTATTTAAATTACTGTTGTGATAAATTAATATATTTTTAAAGGTGACTAGCGGATTAAATTTAAAACTATTTGACTCTGTAATTGCTCCAAATTTCCAAAGGACGCCTTTTTAAACATCCATCACAAGATTTAAATTTTAATTGCTTATTTGTTTTAAAGAAAAATACACCAATAGCGTAGCCAGATACTTATTAAGTTCATTATAATTTTAAGTGGTAATTGATAGAGAAAAATATTTTAAAGCCTCATTTGATTTAAAATATTATTATTGAGATAATAATGTGTTTCTTTCGCTTTTCTTATTTTTTACTATAATTTATAAATTAAAAATTGAGACCTTTTAAGACCTAGTTAGGATTAAATTATTAATATAACACATCGGAAACTAAAGGAGGAACTTTTTTTTTTTGGTATACACTCTATGTATTTTTTTTTTAAATATTCGCCAGTGAATTAAAAAATATATAAATTTCTACATTATAAAAAAAAACATTTCTTGAGCTTGCCCATCTCGTTTCCGACAAAATATAAAACATTTTTTCTATTAATGAAAAATAATAAGTTCTTTAACAAGATGGCGGCCCAAACTCGAATCGAAAACCATGATAGAGTTATAATTATTATTTTAACATTCCACCCCGTATACAATACACTTATATAGTTCACTATCACCATGCCCTATAATTTTTATGTAAAAAGAAACTTTGATAGAGTATGGTAATTATAAAAGCGACAATTGAGTCATTCAGAGCGATATTTTCGCGTGTGTGCGTACATACAGTATGTGTATTTGTATTTAGTTAGTTTGCTTCCTTTAAAACATGCCACCGGTGTTAAAATTTATTAGACCTTGCCATTAAAATGTTGTGGACCTTACTAGATCTATAAAAGTTGTATTACATACAAACTGTAAACTGTATTCTTTACACTGTGTTTCATGATTGATGTTACACGGGGGAAATGCGTGACGATTTCAACCACCGACGACATTTTAAAATATTATTTTTACACACCCACATTTTAAATTTGTAAACACGAATAAATTAATATTGAATTCAGGTGGAAGATTTGTAAAATAAAAATTACCCATTGTTTCATTCGCCAAAGATAAAGTAACATTTGAAAATTCAAAAGAATGCATTATTATTTTTAATGTCCTTTATAATTTCAGGTTTCACTTTGAAGATTAATAATTAACGTATTTATCTTTTGATATGACTGTCGTCCGAAATCATTAAGATATGCCATTTTAATGGAGGCCAACGATAACGCATACAAAAAGATCTTTATAGTAATTTTATTCGTATGGTAAGATAGCGAAATGCAAATTAGACGATAAAAGCCATTTCAAATATAAGCGATATAAAAAATAATTATCACGTGCTAAGTTATTATATTATTTTTAGTTAATGGTGTGGATGTAGTACAAATTTAAACATACTAACCATTGAATAGAATGTCGCGAGAAAAAATACAATTAAAGTGTAATTTCTTACTAAGTTATGGTAATTTAATGTTGGAGTGTAACCAATCACATACATTTGTATGTTATTTTACCTCCAATGAGATGATTAATAAATATTTGAAATTTTTTGTTTTATTTTTTTTTTTAATTTCACCTTTAATTTAAAGTCATGTCTTGAATTTTATGCATGCGAATAGGCAAATTAACCGCAAACTGCTGTGATTGGTAATATGGATGTGGTAAGTAAGTCCCTAATTTGTTTGACATTATCTCTAAAAATAATAATAAATTAAAAGCATCAATAGAATTTACATGGGGTACTTAAACTAACTGAGAATATTTTTGGGGATGGTAGTTTCCCAAGAAAAAGTGAAAAAAATATATTTAAAATATTAATAGTGCTTTTGGAATCGAGCTTGGGCCATCATTTTGGAATCAGATGCTTCTGTTAAGTACACAGTACTGACTGTCGCGTGTGTATTGTGTACCCCCTAAATAATTGTCAGTTCAGGTCAACCCTGTATATTTTTTTAAAATATTTAAAAAATGCTTTTTCCCCCCTGTGAAGAATGTTTTTTGAATGATAAATAACTATGTTGTAAATAATTATAAGAACACTTTTCTTACAACATACGAAAAGTCGTCGTCCGTCGCGCCGCATTGACCGATTTCACTTGATATTTTAGATCGAATTATAGCAAATTTTCATCTAGGCATGAACCCAATCGATAGTTAATCTATTCAATATGATTATATATTATTTAAAAATATGAATTTAGGGTGTATGAAATGAAATGTGTAGGGTGACCGTGAGAACTGTCGCGCTCAAGACGAGTAGTCGGTCTGTTGTATCTGTTGAGATAGTGATATGCCGACCAGCGACGGACTAATGGACTGCCCACTTCTGATACCGGCCATCGCTTCATTAAAATATTATATAATATATATATTTTGGAACGCTTTAACAAATTAACAAACATCTGCCGACACCACCTCTTATCTGCACAGATCCTCGAGGGTCCATCGATGAAGGAATGTCGGCTGCAACTTAATTAGTCACCTGTTTGGTATCGGGGAAATTAACTCAAAATCAATGATTATTTATAAGTGCACTGTTTTCATTTTTATCTAAAAATATGTATAGTTGAGATATATTTTAATGGTAACAGAGAAGGTATCATATCATTACTTTTTATGAAATTTTCCATGAATTTTCACAGGTGAGATGTGACTGTTTCTTACCGATGATGTTTTTGATCTTGAATTCAAGCTTAATAATTGTTGATTAGTTAAAATTTTGTTGACAAATATGTAAGCACAGTTTTTTATTAATAAAACAAGTCTGGAAGATATTAACAACTAATTTTAAAATCAATGTACCAAACGTAAATAAATTATGTACTGGATAAATCACATGATATATGTATATTGAAAAAAATCAAGTAAAACATATGTAAAATCTCTAAACTGGTATTTTAATGATAATAATATGAAATGCTAAAAAATAATAATGCATAATGACTAATATAGAGCGAATATAAAATGAAAGCTCAAAATATAACCTTTCTTTTAAAAATCAGAACATAGAAAACATTAAAAAATTATATAGCAATTAAATATATACATGTATTAAATAATTTACACGATTCGATAATTTTTTTAATGTGCCTATTTTTTATTCCTAGGGAGTTTGGTCAGTATTATTAAAATTTAATCATAGTTATTTAAAAAAGTAACAAACACAAAGTATGTATGGTTGAAAAACTTTATGTGATACATTTTATTAAAAACTTGTGTCTCACTGTACCCATTTCATATAAATATATCAATTTGATCAACTATCACTTCAATCTAAACATGCATATATGTTACAATTAATGATGAGTAAATAATATAAAATAATTTAATTTATAATCTTTTTAATGATTTCGGATCTTGCATTAGTTTTTTTTCAGAATTGTTTAAATTTAATACACACTGTTATAATAATTATATCCTGGGGAGATCGAGAACGGCCTTAATCTGAAATTAGAATCCGGTCAATATTCGTGATAGCAGCCTTCTTATAAAGTATATATTTATAATATTTGTCATCATCTGTAAATATTTTAAGTCTGGTCTCATTAGTTGAGTCTAATATCTGGTGGACGAGCGGCACAAGATAACAAACAACACTCTTATATCTCTTAATTGTCATCACGACCTCTCATAAATGCATTCGGTAGCTGCATTTATAAAAATATGTTTAAAAAAATCCACCAAAAACGTTATTTATACACAATTAAATTTGCAAGGGTTCGTGTATGATAAATCGGCGAACAAATAATCAGTGTTTTGCAATAATTTAAGTGCTTTTCCAGATTGTATGTGCACAATAAATAAGTCATCCTCATCCACCATACACGCGATACTGGTCACGTTATAAGATAACCAAGCTGCTTCTACACACGTCTTAATAATACTACAATCATAAAATATTCAAAGCAAACAGACTCATTAATTATCAAAAATTTAATACATACGTTTAGATATTGAATGTCGAAGCAGTCGTGGAACAGCTTCTGAAATACGCAAGGCATGTCAATTTTATCAATGCGTATGAAACAAGAACCAGTTGTTATACTCTATTCCAATACAAATTGTAAAAAAATAAATATATTACTACCTACTTCACCTAATAAACTCACATTTTCTGGATTAGTCCGGGAGCCCGATGGATAAAGTGGCGTTAATCCAGAAAACACGGATATAAAAACAAAAAATATCATAAGCAACAAAATGAGCCAAGATTCTTCATTTCAAGCTGCATTATCTGGATATTATAATTAATTATCTATTATACAAATTATAAAGCCTTTTCATTGTATAATATAATAATAAACGATAATATGATGTCTGAAATACTGCAAATGAGGGTGATTAGTCATGAAACAAAATTTTAGTCAATATTATTACATTTATTATTTTATGCATAGTAACCAAATTATCATTAATATTTATTAAAACCGACGGGCGTAAAATATCATCAATCACAGCCGTTTGCGGTATTATAATTTCAAAAATTGCTCTTAAAATATATCAAAATTATTAAATATGTATATATTAAGTGATTTTTTTTATGAGAAAGGCTGATAAATAAGAGTCAAAAACGGAATCATGAAAAAAAGAACGACTCATAGAATTTTCATAGCTTTGATAATATATAAAATATTTTATCAATGTTATTCTCTGCAATATGAAAACTTTATTTGTTTGTGAATATTTACAATATTACATAAAATATTTCCCACGATGAAGTCGACTTCTTCAACATTGTTTATTGTTCAGTCCTCCCATTTACAGAATATATATTTTTTAAAGCATTATTGGACGTACAGCTAGCTACCGGTGGAGATTTGTATTGTTTTTCAGGTCTTCTGACTTCCGTCAAGAGAATTGATTCGCTGAGTGATAAAGTCCGCTAAGAGGTCCGGTAATAAAGGTGAAATACGTGGCATATTTGTAGAGGCTTTTACACGTGTATTTATCTATATCGTATATATATTATTAACTTTATATGGGGCGGACATATTTATTTGAACAAGTCCACGGTAAGATAAGACCGCGAGATGTGAGCATTCCTGCACATTGTTAACAAATTTGTGCAACGCGCCGCCCAGACTACACAACCATACTACAGGGCTGACACTTGCATTTTATATATATTTTTTTATAAAATAAGCTCAAGTGTTAGAGACTGTGATGGCTGACTGCAATGATTGGGATTCTTATCATATATAGAATTAAACATTTGTATGTAACAACATATTTGTAATTTAAAGATGTTCTGTTTACTGTAATACTTAATCTAAGACCATAATTTATATACGAGCTTACTGTGACACTTTACTTAACCAAATCGTTAAATATTGTAAGATCATACACAAAAGTTGGTATGTTAACAAGAAAGTCACAAGATCGTGGAATATTATTTAATATCCATACTTGATTGATTATCTTGATTTTTTATTGATATTTTATAAATTATATTAAATCTTTAAATTATTTCATAAAGCTATTTTTTATATTTGTTTTCCAAATAATAGCATTGAAAGATCAAATAGTGCTAAAATATAGTACTAACACCACAAATTTCAAATATATCAGTATTGTTAGTACTGCAAATGCGCAGATGACTGATGAACTGATTAAACGTAACCGGCTATGATTAGGAATATCAGTAATAGTTTTGCAGTGGGACAGATGACGGTTAAATTATTCTTTTTTTTTATGCTCTGCTTCGTATTTTAATAGGAAGGTAATATTTTGGCCTTTGATTTTATCTTTGTTTAAAAATTGTATTTTTTATCAATAATGAATGTGCTAAATAATCACGATATCTCGGCCGTATTCAATATAATAGTGTAATTAGAGTGTGTGCGTGCGATGCGTATGCTAGTACTCCAATACTACCAAGCTCAAGTAGTCCAGCTCTATTCGTATACGCACCAATACTATTTAATCTAGCACGAATCACTAACACACTCTTCATTAAGCTTGGGATTCCTAGGCGTGCGTCGCCGAAAACGTTCACCGTTAAGACGGGAATAGAGTTGCTTTGGTGTACTTTTGATCGGTTTTTTGTTCATTAGTGCCTTGCCCAAGGCATTAACTTACAAAAAACCGATTATAAGTGTTGGTAAGTAACTCTACAGTGACGTATGCTTGGGAATCCATTACTTTACACTATTGTATTGAACAAGGCCGTATGATCGATAGTTCGAAATCATACAAGTTCATCATAAATCGGGTATGATTTTCTATTAAGTATTCCATACAAGTCCTTGCACATTAGTTCCAAATGAAATATATAATAATAAATGTGGACAACCCTGCAGTTAATGTCAGTTGTGAAAAAGCGGTCGTTCCTTTAGCGGTCGGCCATTACGGACATGGGTGAGAGAGTTGACCAAGTTTATTGGCTGTTGTTTACTTTTTTCTTTGGGGGCGGTACAACTGACATCTTTCACTACCACCACATTTATTTTTATATCACCACCGCAAAGCTTTACGGTCTTCAAAAGACTATATTTCTTACAGACATGTCATCGGCGGACATGAGCCGCTACTGTTTAAGGACAATCACTTATTCAAAATTCTTGAGGAATTGACCTATCCTTGATATGAAAAAACAACAAATGCGCCTATCAAAAAAATATTCTTTTAAGGATGATACAATTTAATAGAGAGGTATTAAATCCATAATCATATAATCCATAGATTAGCAGTGGAGAACAAATCTAAAGTGTTTTTTTTTCCATCAAAGCGTGCTTAATAATAAATATCCAATGATCCAATTAACTTATATGTATTGATAGAAGTGGCATATTTTTTTGCCACAACATATTTAAGATCGTCTCTTATATAATATCTGAAAATGGCCAGTAAAAACTTGCTTTTCTATAAAAAAACATTTACATATAAATAATAAACCATTGAGCCCTATAATTAGTATTGGTAATTTGACACTTCTATATGTATACATATGAAATTATTGGGTAGTTCAATATCATTAAAAAAAAGTCATTTATTATTTATTCAAAAACAATTAATATTAATAAACAAGCAAGTATTTTATAGAATTTTTATAATTTTATTGAACAGACGGTAACAATAATCAAAAGATCCTTTACGATTAAACAAGTATTGTTAAATACAAGTTTTTCTTATTGGTATTAAGTTTGATTTGTTTTAATTTAAACTGTCGGCATTTGTTTAATCATCGTCCAGGAAATCAGAGTAAACCCGAATCGAGATAGTTGATCGGGTTATTATTCTAGTCTTACAAGTTGTAATAGCCGACCCAGGAAAATGTAACAATCTAAATCATGAACCTATATAATTAATTTTGAGGCTTTCTTATTAAGTTTTCTCTAGTTTCAGGCAATATATTCAGTATGTAATAAAAGAGGATATATTATAATGTAATGAAAGGTGAATAAAGAGCATATTATTGGAATGCCTTATTTGAAATCTTATCAAGAGTTCCTCCACAGGTGGCCGGTGCATTTTATCGATGTCGAAGAATCGCCGAGGCGGTTTCGCATACCTAGTTCTTCATTCTTGAGCTTCTCAAACTGTACATTTATTAGTATCATTGATGAAAAATATATGTGCCAAAAATTAAATCAAATTATCAAAAAAAAAATCTATGCTATTATAATATTTAATTGGTTCAATTGATGTATGGAGTCTAAAATCTCCATAGTGTGTTACTGTGCCTTTTAATATTGAAGTTATTTTATTATATTGGGAATCACGGAGATGGATATTGTAGATATGTGGTTGTTAGAGGTCCGAATGGAATTACGACTTTCAAGTTTGTGTCTCGTTACATACAGAAGACATGTGTACACAATTCTTCTCGTAATACAAGTAAACCACTTTTGGAGATCAACAAACAGCTAACGATGTCTATTTATTGTTTCCTTAACAGGATACTGATATCTGTCACATGTCTAAATCTGAATAACTCTCACATACTAGACAATTAGACTACAATATATTTGTATTTAAAATTATAGCGTCTAAATATTTTAAAATATTTAATTTAATTTTATTGTTTTTAGAAGATTTTAACCAGTTGGCTATATATGTATTTGAGTAATATATAGTTTAACGACTAAATAATCGACTTAGAATTACCCCGAAATCAGAGTACCTAAACCTGGATCTGCAATTCTCTATAAGCAACCATGATTTTTATGAGCCAAGTATATATAAAATGTATACTTGGCCTCTTATGTTCAAATACTATATTGTTAATAACATATTTACAGATTACATAAACAGTGTAATAAATAGCTTAGAGTATAAGACGCATGGTTACAAATACTGTGGTAATGGGTTAAAATCTCGATTCAGGTTTACTCAGATTTCTTGAATCGTATGGTATCCAGTAATTATATATAATATCCGTAAGGTATAAAAGCTCATTTCAATAATAACATGGAGAAGATTTTTTTTAATTGCTGGTGATTGTATAAAGGTGGAATTAACAAACAAACCAACCAAATAACCAGCAAAATAAATACTTCAGGGGTTAAGGCGCGTGGCTACAAATTTTCGTTCGATTGCGATTTTATTGATATTATTCCAGTAATATTTTTTTGACTTGAGCGGGATTTATAGGATCTGTTTGATGGATTTAACTTAATGAATGTTATTTTTAATGTAATGTCTGTGTGCGGTTGGTCGCGGTAGAGCGTGTCCTTTGTCGGTGGCAATTTGTAAAGGGGCGGTAGTTAGGCGATTAGGTGAGCAGATCCAGGAGAAGAGATGACCTTAAATGGCAGTCGTAGTGGTTGTAGTCTGTAGTGTATGGTATATTTAGCATACAATGAAGGCGGGAGTGTCAAGTGAGAAGCATTGATGTGTCACTCGTAGTGCCTTGTGTGCCATTTTTACCAACCTCAACACATGTCAACCACCCTCAAAGGGGGCGCCTGCTAATCTTAACCTCACATCTATACCAACTACAAATTGAATAAACCCTGTCCCGTCCTATCCTGTCTTCTCCACTCTCCATACTGATGACACCCCAATGATTCATAATCATTCTGCCCTCCACACTCGCAACACTCTTTTGTAACACGTACTAAGTACAATACATAAAATCAAGTCAATTAAAAAAAACACGATTAGTTACTGCGACTGAAAGATCATAAATCGTATTTATATTCCTTTCATTCAAATGCCCAAAATTTGTTATCGTTTATATTCGAAAACCTATATAAAACGTTGTATCGTGTATTAATATTTTATAAATAATGTATTTATTTATTTATCTAATATATATATATATATATATATATATATATATAAATATATATATATATATATATATATATATATATATATATATATATATATATATATATATATATATATATATATATATATATATTCAAATATTATTGCGGTAATAGAATTACTCAATATGTATAAAGATTCCACAATCATCAGTCGAAAGAACAGAAGACTAGTGTTTAAAATTAATTAAATTGTTTATCGGAAGAATTTTTCATTATTTAAAGACGGTACCACACCACTACAAATACTTTGGTCATGGGTTCAAATCCCGTCAAAGTTAGAAAAAGAATGATTTGATTGGTTATTAAAATCCCGATCGATCGCCTTGATTCAGTTTTACTCTTATTTCCTGCATTGTAAGGTAAATACTGATTATTAAGTCGGTGACCTGTGTAACTAGTAATAGTTAAGATCACTGACAGACAGCGAAGTAACTCGTTGTTGTGTATAAAAAAACCCCCATAAAAAAGCTCCTGGGGGCATAAAATAAATAAATATCAATTGATTTTTTGTTAGTTTATGCTTGAAATGGGTTGCCAAACTTTGCCCTTAGAAATTCATTAATTAAAATGGTATGACATTTAAATGATGCTAAAATATTATACAACTAACTTTACAAGCTGTACTTTTTTATTTGATAAATAGAATGTAATATTCACGAGGATTATTATGATATATTTTTTTCATAATTGGGCTTTAATTTTTTGTTTAAAATTAGTCATAAAATTTATTTATGTGCCTAAATAATGCATGGAAAAATAAATAATATCGCATTTACATTATGATAATCTGTAAGGAACTAAACGCTTCAATTCATTGATAAGAATGAAAAGAAATATTCAATGTGTTCACTCACTAAATAAGTGTAGTCTAATCGCAGTCAGGGAGTCAATTTCTATTTCTCTAGTAAACTTTTTTTACAAGAAGTTTCACTATAGTAATGAAAATAAAATAATTAGAAATTTTATTATTGCAAGAAGTATAGTACCTACATATGTATGTATACTAAATAATAATAACTTTTAGAGTATTTTTTTATATATTTTAAAGATATTTTAATCTTGCAATAATATGGAAATAAATTCAAAAGATTAAATCTCTCAAAATACACTATTTTATATTTGTTGAACCGTGAATATTATGTTCAAATAACAGTACAAAACTAGCTCAAGACAATACACAAACATGTATAGCATAGATGAAGTGGTTAAATAATAGGATTATTACGTTTATTCAGCATTCAATTAAGATACAAATAATGGTGATGAATTAAGATTTGAATGTAGCAAAGGGTAGATAAAATGTGCATCGGTCATATATCGCCATACAAATTGCTGTGTACGGCGAACAACCTTCATAATCGTCGATAATTACAGCTTTTAACGCTACTATCTGCTGTTAAGTCTTGCTCACAGTTAATTTACAGACGTGAGTGGATCTTAAATAAAGATATGATTACATTCAATTTGAAATTATCGTTCTGCAATGAGAAATTAGCTGAGATTCATGCACAAATGCAGCGCGGATGCATCGGAATTGAGGAAGCTCGTGATTAGAAACGTGTGAGAGTGAACTTAAATCACTATATAAAATATATATTTAGAATTTCCCACACAATAGCCCATAAATCGAATCCAACTACATGCGTATTCCAATTTAATCAATTGCAGTATGCCGACGAGGCTGATGAAAGGATTCTGGTTTGGAACGGGCGAAGGGAACGTCTATAAATTGGACGTGATTGCGGTGTAAAAAAGGAGAATGGTGAAAGGAGGAAGAATTCAGGTGAAATGGTGTGGTTTTCAGTGTGCACTGGCGATATTTAAAAATACATTTGGCCAAAGGGGGTGGCACTACGCAAACATAAATTACAACCACCCTTAGATTCAGACAGTGGTATGGGAAGCTCATACCATTTATATGTATTGACTTTAAGCCTAACTAAAATATTACACTACTACTAAAACACACAACTGAATTTTATATCCTAAAAATATATAAATATTTTTTTTACTGCTGATAGATATACACTGAGGATGAGAACATGTCAGTAGTCGAAAGTACTTTATCTCAATAAAATATAGTGGAAATTACACCAAACACATTTCTTTAAAATAAAAATTATTTATTTATTTACGATCCGAGAGGCTTTTTTTGAAGGCTATCTATTTATATTTTTTATATATGTTTACACAAAATCGTGTTAAATAATTAACAATAACAGTATTTACCTCACAATGCAGGAAATGATAGTAAAATAATCCGGATTTTATTAATATTATTCCCAATCGTATCGTAATAACCAAACATTTTTTTATTTCGGGATTTGAAAGATTATTTTAATATGATTATGAATACGATTATATAAATTGATAATGAATTTTTTCGCAAATGCTTTAAATAATATACATATATTGTATATTGTGAAATAAGGGAAAATATTTATTAGTGTATGAAGAGGGAAAAAAGTTGTATAGTTTATTTTAAATTTAGTAATTTATGAATGTGATTTTATTAATTTTTAAATAAATAACAAGAAAAATACTAGCCGCTGCAGTTTAAACACTTATATTTTCAACTGCATTTTAATCATGTAAATGTAAATAATTGTGCAATAGAGAATTTGACCCACTAATTATTTTTCATACTCAAAACATATTCATTAGTCCGAGGGCATAAATATGATTGAGATGAACATTTTCATAATCTTCAATTTAAACGGGTCGATTGCATCCGATTAGGAGAGAATGAGGTCTGAAGACATTAAAAAGCCTCCCCGTCGTAGCAGGGCGATAATGTTCAGCGGGGTGGGTAGTGGTGAATTATGATTGTAAAATGTCATCGTGAGGCTGGTGTATTGATAAGATCAAGTACTGTTATCAGAGTTACTGCTTGTATAGTACTGTTACTTGTGGCCATACATAACGATCGGCCGAACGATTAACGGCCGTTAAAAAATGGCTGCCAAACGAATCGTTGCCGAGATAAGGAACGGAAAAACCTACCGAGCTTTGGCCGTTTGTTCGACGACTCTTTCTCCCTTCTACACCACCATCGTACTTATTCAACGAGGGAGGCTTTTACGGACTAAATTATAAAGAAAATCAAACACATACACGTTAAAACTATACCATTATACCAATAACTTTAGTATAATTCTACACTAATCTATTCATCATAATTAAACTCTTAAGTAAGCATAATAATTTCACGTTGAATGAATTTAATGAACAGATATTTACTTCACAGTATGAATATACAGGGTGGACTTGAAATTACTGAGAATATTTCAGGGGGTGGTAGGGTATCGTAAGAATAATTGAAAAAAAATTATAAATAAAGAAAAAACAAATTTTTATTAATTAAAAATGAAAAAATAAATAATAATATTAATAGTTCTAATAGTGACTGTTACATATATTGTGTCTGTTTTACATACATAATATTCTTTTTCAATATTAAAAAAAAGAAGATTATTCTTACGATACCATACCACCCCCTAAAATATTCTCATTTATTTCAAGTCCACGCTGTATAATGTATCCACGAATTTCATATGTAAATTTATAATTATTTCAATGTGTGTATAATACATAATTCACATGAGATACAAATATTCGAAGAAGCCAAATTGCAAAAGACATTATGGGAATCCGAGAAGGCATTTCTAAAGAAATGATTAATACCCTCACTATTGCTAATGTTGTAAATATCCTACATACGAATTCCTCGAAGATAAATTTGACAAACCTGCTAATGGAAGTGAGTCGAAGTTCTGGTGTGAAAAAGTAGGCACTTACCTGAAAGAAAAATACACAATTTTAATTATTTTTTATAAGAAAAATATCACCCCGCGTTATGTTTACGAAATGAGATTTGCAAAGGAATTAAGCTGGCAATATATCAGCAGTTATTGCACCTGAAGAGATTAAAAAGAGAGACAGTCGGATGGGTGGTTATGGTGTTTGAGATAACATGAGGTAAAAACTAAATGAGTGGTGGGTAATGCGAGTCATTAGTAAGTGTCCGTGTGTTATGGCAGATAAAACAGTCCCAGCCACCTGTGAGTTGGAATACTACCACCCTTATATCATCCCCCGTATCCCATATCAGCGTTCCCTTGTTGCTGCTACGCTATATCTCCGATTCATAGGCGCTACGCCGCGTAGCAAAGTAACACAGCGTAGCAATCCACACGACACTCAATATTTCATTAAAACATATATAAATAAGTCGTAATTGCTTCTGTTAGAGATGGGAGCGATGGGTAGATATATTTTTTAAGGGGAATATCGCGGTGATTTGTAGAGACGGACGTATGGCAAAAAAGGAAACAGCCGCCCTAGGCCAACTCTAAGGGGATGAGGGTAACTGGTGACTGTTATCAGACCTTTGGGATTTGGCTGTGTTGGCTGTTGACTAATTACGATGAACCTTCCTGCCACGAGACTGATAGCCGCCGGCCCATATTACCACCCTCCACCCCCTAACAATATTTGTCACCTACCACCATTGATCAGAGACCGATAACACAGTTTTTATACTACCATCACACTCTATTAACAGGGTATGACAAATTAAGCCTAAATTGATGGTCCACAAAAATCATCTCATCTTATAATATAAAAATATTTCGTTAGTTTGAGAAATAAAAAATTATCACTTATATACATGGGGCCTAAAGCTATTAGTTTGTTCATCTACGACTTCAACACAGGTTCAAAAGACACAAATAGAATGTTAATACTATATCCATGGAGAGAACCTGGGATTTTTTATTCCTAAAAATATTTTTTATTCAGAGAAAAACCTATGTATGTGGCCAAACTAACAATCGTGGCTTAAAATACATATTTTTCGTTAAAATACTATAATGTTGAATAGGGAAGGTAATTATTTTAGAGATATTTCATGTCATGGGGCCTGTATGGTGATGATAACACATCCACCATTCAAATTGATAAAGTCACTTTTTACAGGTCAAATAAAGAGTCTCATTAGTGAAACAGGTAAGCGAAACCGTCCTAAATCAAAGCTGAGCTCGTGTCATCTCTGATTATGTAACACCGTTCATACTTAAAAAAAAAAACTTAAGAAATTTAATATTTAATGTATTCGTATTGTTAATTCAAATAAATCATACAATGATAAATAAATTGTTGGCAGGATGAAAACAGGGGGATGATTTTTTTTATTCTCATCAAAATAATTAAATTATTTTATGACACATTAAAAAATTATTTACTTGTACAAGTGAGATGGAAGACAAATACAGGGGTGTGTATATGATTATTATCAGTGGGTTTTATTTAGCTTCAGAATACACATACACATATTAATTATACATAATATTTGTGATAGTAGTTGCAGGCTTCAATTAGCATTATTAAAAGTATCATAACAGAGCATTGTTATCAGTGCTGTCTTATCAGTTGGCGTGTGTGTGAATTATTTTAGTTATCCCTAAAAACTGGGTACTAGTAAAACGACCCACCCCGAATACCATTAAAATAGTATAACATCACGACAACTAACAAATGTGTTATCTGCAAATATGATTAATGAAAGGTATTATTTTGATGGTAGTGAGGAGAAAGTTTAATTTGTATCGTAATGAGTGCACCTTTATCGAGTGTGGGTGTTTGTGTTGTTAAAAGGTTGTTTATCACTGTGGAGATTAGAATGACTAATTTGAAAAATAGCGAGGCGGTCTGTGGCGCCATATAAGAGATAGTCATATCTGTTCATTACGAAGTCAAGCCAAGAGTGTGCTGGTCTTCTCTTCTCTCACAAGATCGTATCCCAATCCTTTTACCTCTTATCGACTTGAAATAAGACGGTCGCCGACCACTTTTTATTCGTGAGCATCCACAGATAACATGTGCCCGCCATACAACATTACACTCACTTTAACTAAGGTTCAACGCAACCCCATGCCAAACACACCTCCAAAGGGGTAAGCTGACCACACGTAGCCCCCAAAAAATTACACATTTTATAAAATTATTTTTATTCTGAGACCTTTCGACTAGGCTAAGCCAGTCATCTACTACAAATCCAAAAAAAAATATTATCAAAGTTCAAATTCTAGTTCTAGAGTTCTACCAATAACCAGATGTCAACTACACATATTATAACCTATTAAATATTAGTACTTATACTGTCTAGAATGATTTAATTTATTGTATCAATTCAAGCTTGTCCTATTTGCATATAAAACATCTAAATAAATTTAAAAAATCAATAATCCACTTTGATACACCAACTAATTTGTCGAGATATAAATACGCATCTTTATCACATCACAGCAAAGCAATGAATTAAAAAAAATATATAGCGAGTTTTAACTCTCACAACCATGTAAATTTTTAATGCGTTAATAGCTCAGGGGATAAGACGCTTGTAAAAAAAATGATCGGTTATTACGACTGGTAGATCGAGAATATTATTAATAAAATCCAAATTGCTCGTCTTGATCCAGGTTTACTCTGATTTCCTGATTTGTAAGGCAAATACTACGAGCCGCTCTATTAGTGACCTGTGTAACTATTAATGGTTAAGATCACCGACAGACAATGGTTTACAATTGAACAGACAACCGTTGTTGTGGCTAAAAAATAAAATTTGTAAAAAAACTTTTTTACTATATTTATTACTATATACTCAAAATATATGTCTAATAAAATATATTATATGAGACAAAATGTTTTTTTACCACTTTTGTATGTACTATCCAAAGTCGTACGAAGAAATTGACATAAAGCTATCGGTATGTATTTAAAAATACAATGACAAACTTCTACGACTAAGCAAAAACCAGTCTAATAAGTAGCTATGTGAAATAATGGTAAGCATTGATACAAATCTTGTGATTAAATATTTTTGTTGTATTATCTGTATGCTTAACAGCCTAATACCGATAAGTTTAGTGAGTGTTTAAGTACGTGTATATCATTACTGTTACAATTTCGATGACATCGATAAGGATACTCCTTTGAGAGGGTACGGGAATCCCGATTGTGGGCAGTCAGGAATGTTGAAATGTGAATTTTATGATAGTAACAAGGATCAAAGGACGGATCAGAGTATTTTAACAGTTGGTTTTGGGCAAGATAAGTGGTCGGGTATGGCGCCGGTCCTAATCGTGTTGTAATCGGTGTTGTTGTGCCGGCATTTCGACCACTCTGATAATACATATATGGATGGGATTCCTTTTACAGTCCATTAGGTCAATCGACCAGACACGATTACCACATCATCAACCTTATTCATTTGTTACAACCCTATCTGACATCTCTACTGTTGCGAAAAAACCATCGGGATCATCGTAAGGGATTCCCATCATCGATACTAAGAAGAGTTCATCCCCTAATATAAGTCCTTACACTAATACTTACTTAATATAATAATATTACACATCATGATTTTGGTTGCACGTCATATAAGCATAGAGCAAATAATATATTTCAAACTTATTGAACAAGCAAATTTTTTATTGTCTTAATCCAACATTTAAAAAATCAGTATTTAGGGTAAATGCGCCAGTTATAGGCCACTTTTAGCAGATTTTAACTAAAATATCTAGTGTCGATATATGTAGAATAACATTATAAATTAGTCAATTATTATGTATTATATTTATATATATTTTAGTAATATATATTTATATATATATATATATATATATATATATATATATATATATATATATATATATATATTATACACCATTTTCTCATACAAAATGTTAACAAAATCAAATTTGTTTCAAATAAGCGAAACTTTAAATTACCACTGAAATGTTGAGAGACATTCCTTAAAAATTCTTTAACATATCTTTTTTCACAAAAACATTTGATTTTGTCTGTCATTAATGATTTTACTATATTCGTGTTTCAAAATATTTTTGTTTTATTCATATAGTATTAAGTATATGTTTTTGTAATTTTATTTTTTTTATTATTATTATTATTTATTATGTATAATATTTATGTATATTTTAGTAGTTCTACAAGTGGGTTTTTGTATTTTTTCTCATAAATTATGTTATGACTTATTAATTATTTTAAATATCAATTGATTATACTCCGTATTAAAATAAGTAAAAGACTAAGTCTATAAACTTAATATTGTAACATCTAATCATAATGTATCAAAACATTGTACGCAAATTATATTGAATAAAGAAATTGTATGATAAAAATAAATTAGTCAAATGCTTAAATATTTTATCGAGTCAATCAAATGGATTATATACATTTTTTTCATTAATATATCTCAGAAAACCAAAATATAATTCAAATGATAGATAAATAACCAACTATCAATAATGATTCATAATATTGAACACCACAATAATATAAAGTTATCATTTTATTTTGATAACTATTCATAAACACTCAAAGTTGAAATAGCCCACTTCTGGTACATTTACATACATGTGTTTTTATTGTAATTCTTAATATTAAAACAAACCTATGTTTAATATAAAAACGTAATTGTTGATAGTGTTGAATTTAAACAAAATCGTTATTTGTAATTTCCACACTAATTAATTACTGTGTTACACAAAAAACAATTCTCTTTAAAATGAAAACGTAAATTTTATTTGTACTTCTTAAAAGTAAAAGCTTGGGTAAAATCACACAAAAGTGTCTTTAAAAATCAATGTTTTTTTGAACAACTCCATATATGTGTATATAGTAATTATAAGTGGTCCAGAATACAAATAAATAATAAAAAGCGGATAATGCAAAGCATTAATTTAGTTTAAGATTTATTTATGTATTTAAATTATGGAATTCCACCAAGAGGTCAACACTATCAATAATAATTATTTAGTATTTAATCTATAACTTGGTAGATCTAGCTTAGCAAACTAGATCTTAAGTACTCATTGCTGTGTGGTGGCCTGGGAACCCATCTCTACTATATTCTCCCGTAAAGGCCAAGGTGGCCTGGCCAACCCCTTATAAAGGGACTCCCGCCAATAGGGAAGGCGTCACGGTATAAAAAAAAAAAAAAAAAAAATAATATACAATCTGAATGATGATCGGTAATTGGAATGAACCGGCTTGTCTTGACGGATTCAATATAATATGAATGTACAAGTGGATATACATTAAGAGTGTTATCTGTTAGATAAGTCATTAGAATCGTTAGTTAGTCTGCCTGTTTAAACCACTTAACTATAGTAATATAGTGTATTGTGTGAAGTATTATTTATAATTGTGTAAAATATGGCCGGTGATGGTGGTTATGGTAATAAAGAAGGAGTGTTAAGTCCCGGGGGCGTAGTACATTAGCACCTGGTGCTGAGGGGCGGATCCTCATCATCATTGCAGAAATATGGTCAACAGATGAAGGAGCTGATATGGAAGCCTGTGGCCATCTTGCAACACCATCATCACCATCTTAATAATAACCTCGATGTAACGTTTACACCAGGTAATTGCTAATATATTGACTATTTCAACCTATCGATACAGATTAGGTTATCAAGATCGGCCACTTCATTATTCTATTAGTGATTTCTATTACCATTATTTAGCTCCGATTCAAAATGTAATATCAACCATATAAATGTTTATACAATTTAATAACTGAATAGGAATACCATTAAACTGCATTCGGTAGAGTCTAATAGGCCTTTGAGTGGAATACTTATCAAACAGTTTTTTTTAAATAAAAAATCGATTATAAATTTGCATAACCCATACTTCCTTTTATGCTTTATTTAAACTTGTCATAGTGTAAGTTATTTTTAATATTTATTTATCATTAAATGTGAATTCGTTCTCAAAAAATAACAAAAATGTTACTTAGGTAAATAGGTACATTATTTAATAATTAATTTAAAATACGGTATGTGAAGATATTAACACATAATTCAGGTTGAAAATTTATGATATCTTACCAACCAATATACAAATAAACAATTATTATAATCATAAGAATGGTTGTTTATTATTATTTAACTAGAATAGCTTTCTATGGGTAAGTTATAATATCTAATTTATCTAATTAATAATAGTTAGCAGAACTCGAACATATAAAAAAATGTTGGTTGTCTTACGTCTTATCATAGTATGTTTTATTAAAAGGATTTATTTATATTTAAGTAGTATTTAAGTAGTTAAGTCGTCATTCTTATATCATATTGTTCATAATTTATTTTTCTGAAAAAAATATACCTAATATTTATATTTGTGGTTAGTTCAGCTATTTGTGAAAATATACTCTTTTCTCTCTAATCCAAATTTAAGTCTACTAAAATGAAAAGTCTTTTAAAAATTCTCACGTTATTGTTTTACTTATATTAGTTTTACAATGCTTTACAATTTCAAATGTGAAGCTTTTCATGAATTAAATATTTAAATAATTTTTAATTAAGTGTAATTGATTAGGGAACAAAACCAACCCATTTAAACGATCGAAATGTGGGATCAATGTACAAAATTAGATATGTTGTACATGAAGGATAAGACAGTCTCTGTTCGTAATATTCTAATGTACATACACATATTGTAGATGTGGTGTGGGCTTTTAGTCTAAAGCACTTGAACAGATAGATATACGAGATATTCAAACAGACAGAGAAATACGAGATAACATGTCCAGATGGATCTAGAAAAATATCGACCACGCATTAATGGGACTGGATTTACTAAACTGTTAATTTAATTAATTTCAAAATTTATAACCATTTAAACTTATTTATATAGTATATAAATATATCATAAAGATAAATAAATGTATAAGAATATAATTGAAATGTTTGAATACAAGTACGATGGGACCTCTTATAACGAGCATCTTTATATGCGAGTAAAACATTACAAGAACACAGCTAAAAAAGAGTATAAGTTTCTCTAGAAATTAAGTGTGAAGACATTATAAACCTAAGAAAGAGATGTGAACGACTTTTTTCCATGAGTGTTTCATATAAAAAGTAAGAGTATTTATTTTCAGGATCGAGGCATTTATTTTCTTTACTGCAAAAGCAGTTAATTAAATTCCAATATGCATATTTCTCTAAAGAATATATGTAATAAGAGTAAAAAGCATGTGTTTTTAATGGGACACAGTGAAACATGTCGTAAGAGACGTATGTATTTAATAAAATTGCAGTTTTGGAGGATTGAAATAAAAAAATAAATGGGTATTCTTAGTTGGTACAGGTTAAATAAAATGTTATCATTAGATATTCTGAAATAAATAATTAAACGTATAGAAATAGTTTGGGGAGACTGAGTGTATCTGTCGGCGCCATAAATGATTGTAAACACGATAAGAGGCCAAGATTGATTCTAAAAGCAGACACACCATTTTGATTGTTTTGGAGCCTTTGCTTTTTATGATAAAATTTAATACAAACTCAGTTGCCGTATCTACAGTGTTAATTGTTCGACCTTCATCAAAATTCCAAGTCGGATAAGGTGAGTTCGTTAATGATAAATCTGTGTTTTATATAAAAACAAGTATCAGTGATCTTGTAAGCATTGTGGTGATAAGGTGAAAGAGGTGCCAGGCTTTTAATAGTGTCGTGCATTGGTCGGTTGCATTAACAGAGCTACAGGGCATTAGGAAAGCTATACGAGTATTTGTATAGGGTGTACACAAAAGGTTGTACTGCTGTCCTGCTATAGAGAGGCTTCACTTCGACACAACATAATCGTTTGATAACGACTCCCGTTACTACCCCTAACGACCTAACCAAACCCTTATAACCACAATACAACTTTCTGATGTCCGATCCACTGCAATATGAATATCGATTTCAAGTTATATCAAAATAAACCTATAAATATGATAAAATGTATATAGTTAATAAACAGTTTTTTTTCGGTGAAAGAATTTGGTCTCTATTACACCCGATTGAATAAAAAAATTCAATAAAATTTTCAATAAAATCTCGCCGTGAATGCAAAAATAGCTGTAGCAGATATTTTCAATCGATAACTTACTAACTATCTGGCAACATTATTAATATATTTTACTTTAAATGAAATAAGCAATTAGCGGTGAATGTTAAAAAAGCGCATATCGGTTACAAATTATGTATGGTTACAAATTATATGTCTAAAAAAATTCTAAATAAATCAATGATTTTTATATGGATATATATAGTTCAAAGTGAAATAATATATGTATCTGCAATTAAGTTTTTTTTTCATCATAAAATATTAATTGTTTAATGGCTCAATAGCCAATTCGTCATTAATGAGTTAATATTATATCGCACCTATAATTAAAGATTATGTCAATCAAGTAAAAATATTATTTGTAATTAATTTTTACCATTGAAATATTCTCACTGATTAAAAGTTCAAGTTTCATAAATGTATTAATTTAAAGATAATATATTCCTTGTTAATAGAGACAAATAAATCGGTATAATAATAATAACTCAATTTGTATTATTATCAACAGAAATATATATAAATCTGTCATCTCGTAATAAAATGTCTTTCATTGTGGTTTCAAATTACAGTGATGAAAGAGATCATTTAAAAGATATAATGTATTTTTTAATTATTTTTTTGTGGAATTTCAATGTATCGGTGACTAAGTCATTTCGGAGGATAATAGCGGAAGTCAATTTGTCAACGGGGTGTCGATGTGTTGAAGGTATAGGGTGTATAGAAGATGGAGTTGACTCCACAGGTTGTTGGGGAAGCTAATCAAATACAACCTACATGCGTTACACCTATACATACTACGACCTACGCCAGTCGTAGCAACTACTACATATACACATCAAAAACAACAAAAATTAATAATAAATAACAGAATGCAAATTAATATTCTCGTATAGAAACGGGAATGAGTAATTGTTGTACAGTGATATTTGGAATAGATAGAGAACATTCGCAATCTGTATGCAATTCGAATACAACACGACTGTTTCTATGTGATACCATTGTCGTTTTTGCCATTCAATAAACTCGATCCAACTATATGATTTATGGAATTAATTCTTACTTATCAATATATATAAAAAAATTAAAAGAGCTTTTTTTATATACAATACAAAAATAATATAAAGAAAAATAAATAAAAGTATTATAAACAATGTATATAAAATAATATAAAGGTAGCTCATTGATGTGTCAGAATCGGTGGAAAAGAGTTCACCTAGGTGCGCAAATTCATTGCCAAGTCATTGCAGTTGCTATTCAGAGGAAAATGAATTAAAATTATAATTTCCAGTGGCAAAAAAAGTATTTAAAATTCAACAGACTATAAAGTCACACATTTGAGACAACTGTACACTTAATAATGAACTAGAATTGTTAGCACAATTTTTTTAAATCTTACGAATAAGTATCATATTAATGTTCAAATATTTGTAAAAAAATCGTAGGTTGTATTTGACGGTAGTATCTTTTGATCTGAAGTAGATCGCGTATACGTATGTACGAGAGTGAATCGTGTAATGTTATTCAAAAGACGTTACTTGTCGAAAGTTGGTTAAAAGTTGGACTATATCATCATCTGGTATCTTTTTTAAGAGAGTGGTTTGGTGTAGTATGGTATAGTGCATTCGCAATAGAGAGAACAAGATAGTGAGAAGCACGTCGTAGAACTTTGTCCCGGGTAGCGCTTACCGGACAGTGCCGATAACGACTCGTCAGCCATTTACATAAACTACTTACTTACCCGGTTACTGCGAACCGAACTGCACTTATTGCTGTACATGTTCTATTATAAGGAATAGATAATATATGTGAATCAAGTGCTACGCCGCGCCGCTGTTGCTACGATGCGTACTTGGCGTAGCGATCGCGATGCCCTTTGCATATTATCGATACAAATTAAACATTCCTCATACAAATACAATAGGTTATGCTATAAATCATAATAACTGCCAGGCTACATTATCAATATATTAAATAAATAATTAAATAAATGAGCTATAATTAAGACTTCCAAAACCAAATACTTTTAAGTCTTCTACAAAATATTATTTAAGCTGTATTTATATTTAAAATAGTCAAAGAGACATTGTAATATTTATACACAAATAAATATTATAAAACACCACGACTCCATAATATTTTTTATAAGAAACTTTCATGACAACTTATTTAAGAAATACATTTCTTAGTAAGTTTATTAATAAAGCTTTTATTTATTTTGAATTTTCAAAAATCATTTTTATGTACATAAATCGCTTCTTGAATTATATATAAATAATTTATAATTTTTTTATTAATTTCATTTGCTTGCCATGAGGATAGATGCATCGATTTAAGTGAAATATTTAACGGGTCTATTAATAATTTTAGTGGAAGTTTTCATTTTTTACATAAAAATATCGGCATTATTTATATATTTTATATAATTATCCGTAAATAACCTCAAGGTATTTGATAAATTAATTAAATTATTCATCCGTAAAATTGTATAATAAGTTAATGTATTTTATACACCTTTATTTCAATCAGTCTGGGCAAATATATGTTAATTATGTTTTAAAGTATTCTCGGTAATTTTATTATTTTATTCCAGACACAATTGCAACACGGGTCGGAGTTTTGTACATAGAATGTATCCGATGCAAGAATATTCGCCAACGTGATTTAAAATTCGGAAACGTTATCTGAAGTGAAGTTCAAGTCATAAATATGCGCCAAACAAAATCCCGAATGAGGTATGAAAAGTAAGGAAACAACTCGTAACAAGATAACGACATCGTAACTTCCGAATAACTGAATAAACATCACACTCAAACTGAATTTTAAATTGTCCACGCTTAATTGTAATTATAACGGATAACATGGACCTTTGTTTGGTAATTTCAAAATAATAAAGATATCGGAAGCTTTTTAGTATTTCTCGATGTGATGTTGTCACTTAGCGAAAATATAGAATATATTAAAACTTTCACATATTTACCATAATCTAAAGCCTATATACATATATCGTAGTCCCTCGATACACTTCATTTTCCAATATTTGGCTTCTTTTCCGTGAAAAGCTTATCGCATTAAGGAAGTTTTAAAGATTTTTTTATATATTCCATAAAACGTATCCAAACCCAAAGTATAAATTTGTCGAATTTATTATAATTATCACAATTAACTGGTTTAATACTATAAAGAAGACTACACATATTGTGATCATGTGTTTGAATTAAAGATAAAAATAGTTTGATCAGCTATTATTTGATAAAATCCCAAACGATCCCGATTATTATCAGTGGAGCATTCAGGGTGAGGATTTTCACGTGGAAATCTATTAACACCAACAATCTACAGATCAATTTCGAATAATTTATATAAATTTATTAAGAAATATATTTTTATTTAACATACATTACATGCACCCATTGTAAATTGAATCGAGTATGAAGCCAAAATTCGTCTTGGTCGGAAGTGCGGTTCAATGATAGTCGACACCCAATCTCCTGTGCTGTGTGCGAACTCCAGATAAGGACGGATAAAACATCCACCCACCTAGGGGGTGGTATATTATTATATTATATATATATATAAAGCTTTGAGATATCCAGTGGGGTTTCGAATATAAGTACGTAAATCCCGAGCCATCGCTCAATCAGCAAAAATAATGATCTACATACACACACGATGTAAATAAACAAAACCTTAATATATAATTGTTAATACTCATATTTGTTAATGGGGTTTTATTTTTTTACCTTCCCATTATTAATACATATTGCTTCACATATCACATAAAAATGTTATCACATCCTCATGTTATTTAAATGTAAAAAGATGTACACCTAAGTCTAATTCATAAGATGTTTTGTATTATCAAACAACATAAAATTCAAACCTAATAAAGATATTGTAATTAAATAATATAATTTGTAAAAAAATATGTTTAATTCAAAATATTAAATATTTAACAAAAATATTTTAACAATTGCTTACATTAATTACTCACAAAGACGTTACACTAAATTTAAAAAACCTTATATATTGTGTAGTGTTTTTAAAGTATGTAATTTTATTAGATATAATTTTTTTATTATAATAATCGCTATCGATGGCTGACAAGAAATATCAAGAGTATTCCTAAACCTATAAATATGAATCAGAAAATCACAATAAATGGCACGTTTTATCAAGGGAATGAATTATTTAATTATTTTACTTCTTACTAATATGTCTGGTGGTCTAACTTTAGCCACATCAATATTAAAAAAATGTTTTATATGGTTGAAAAGTGTTAAACAAAGTTTCCCCAATCGAAGGCAACTTTGACGCAAAAATGATTGAGAGGTCTTGATATGGTTTTTATTTGATGATATAACGTTTGTTCATACGGTGAGATACATTGAAAATTAATATAATCAATTTAAAAATTCATCGAGCTGATAAAACTAAAATAATTATTTTTTTGTACAAGTTTTATTTGAGCGTTCAATCCTCGATAAAAAAATATTTCTCATTAATAAATACAACAAACATTTTCTTCAATAATGTTGGCATTTCATTGGGAATAAAATAAAATAAAATGTTCCACGTTAAGGCCATATAATCCTTATATAATGTATATCGAAAAGTAATCTTAGATGATGATCTATTTACAATATGAGCGCATAAGTGTGTGTGAAAAAGAGTATATGATGAAGAATGGTCGTATAAGTAGAATTTGAGTCGTTTAAGCTTATCATACATAACACGCGATTGGTTTTCTAAGAACATCTCACTGTCTTTCCGGGCACCTACTTCCTTCTCATACTACTTTAACAACCCTTTCTATATTATACATCCTTCACAAGATAACGAACATCATATTTAGAAAGGGGTTCTAACTGAATTTTCAACCCTTACTTTTAAATACCTATCCGATCAGGATCTACATCATATTATCTATATTTTTCGATTAATTCGAAATGGCCAACTCATTACCCCTGTTATATCATTGAAAATAAATATAATGATTATAATTAGCTGAGTTTAAAAGGAATTTACACATATACTATTTGAGTAATGGTTGACTAAAACCGTAGAATTGACTATAACCGTAATCGGTTAAATTGTATAAACAATGTCACCTCATTAATAATCATATGTTTACACACAACAAAATATTTTAAATCATAATAGTTTGATCATATATACATATTAATTAGAGATACGAAAAAAGTACTTTATATATATTGGACTAAACAAATTATTTTAATTAATCTAAGATTTATCAAATAGTGTATAAAATAACAGTGTTTCAATTATAAAATACAATTTAAATTAAAACTTTAGTCTACCTTTGTAATGCTAATGAAAAATGCACAATGCTTAAATTTAAACGCGTTGTATAAAAATCCATTTGAAACAGTTTTACGATATTTCTCGTTGTAAATTTAACGACAGTTGCATTCGTTCAAACAAACATTAAGCTCTAATATTAAATGTTAAGAGAATAGTGGTGTTATTATAATAGTGTTTCGTGGCTTATCTATCACCTTGGATATTTTACAACCGAAGATGATGAGCAAATTTTATGTGAAAGAGTTAATTTGAAATATGTGTATAATAATGGAAAGGTGTTGTTGCAATCAATGAACGAGAAACGATTTCGTAGTAGTCGTGTGAAAGCAATACAAGAGATAAGAATAGTGGGTTGTTTCATGGTTGTGGTCCAATTGGGAATGTAGTTTTGTTGGTAGTGTAAGGACATTAGAGCCATTGTGCCAATACAAGAATGCAACTTGCATTACAGCGATTCTAATGCGGATAAATTGTATATTTATATTATCTTAAGGGGGATGATTAACACGCCTGTGAGTGATTGAGATATCTGATGATGATTGTTATAGTGGTAATATCGAGCCGGATATCCGGTCGGTTATTGGTCCAGGGTAGTGATGATGAGATGGCAGTATGGGGGTGTAATATGGGGTGGTATGGTGTTAAGGGGTGGATCTGTACGGCGCAGTGTTATCGCGACTTGCCAGCCGTGCTTGCCTTATCAGCCTGCCCGCTGTTTTATACCGACTATGACCCACTACTACTGCAATACCATATTTTATATTATATTATCACCTAATATATTCATCATCATCAACTTTGCACCAGCTCCACATATATTAGACGAAGCATCATAATCCGTGAGCCGCCTTGTGGCCCAGTGGTTAGTGTAACGGATTCGTGAGTGAAGACTCCCGGGTTCGATTCACGGCACCGGAGTCACTTGGTAGATCTAGCTTAGCAAACTAGATCTTAAGTACTCATTGCTGTGTGGTGGCCTGGGAAACCATCTCTACTATATTCTCCCGTAAAGGCCAAGGTGGCCTGGCCAACCCCTTATAAAGGGACTCCCGTCAATAGGGAAGGCGTCACGATATTTATCATACAGTTTTTAGATCGCGCTGTTCTGATACCACCGATATATTAGCAGTCCATGCAACTGGATGTATAAATATCAAGATGACGAGTCTGCACAATACAACCGATATGAATGCCTAACAACTGGATGTATAAATACCAAGATGGCAGACATATCCGTGGAGTCTGAATGTGATGATTGGTCCAGAAGGGAAATCATCCACATGATTGGGGTAGCCTCTGTCAAACCAGTGCCTACTGAATGCTTTGGTCAAACTCATCTACTTCATGTTACATCCCGATCACTTGACAGGCCTTCTAATATCGGTGGTGATGGTCTGAATGAGGCAACACTAATTGTTTATATGTATAAAGATAAGATAAAGTCAGTTCATCTAAATTATTGATAGAGGTTTACATCACTCTTCATTATTGTTATTTAAACACTGTTAATCACCACGATTGTGCCTCAATCAGAATCATCTACTTGGTCCGCCATCTTAATATTTATACATCCAGTTGTATAGCCTGCTAATATATAGGTGGTATCGGGTATTCCAAAATTACAATATCCTGAATGTCTACATTACATAAAGACCAAACTTATATGCTTGCATCAAAATATTAAGTAATTTAATAATACAAACATTTATTACAATAAAGTTATTTTCAATTATTTGAAGTTAAAAATGCTTATCTTCTTCTATCCTTAAAGACTGTCAATTTATAGTTACTGTAATATTTTGTGGTGTAGAAAATATCATTGTTTACATTATTTTTATCGTACCTACTACTGATTATTTTAAATATTTTATATAACACTGGGTTTTATCAGATATTTTATTTTTATTTGCTGTAATATTATTAAAGTTAAAAATTGATTACAATATTACGAATTTTAAATACGGAGCATTTGCGCTGTTCTCACACATTTTATTCCGACATTATAAATTCCTCAATTTCCATCAACAATACGATTCTGATTTATATTAATCAAATAAAATATTCATTAGTAGAACAAGAACCGATAAAATATAAATTTAAATATGAACATCACCAAATAAAAAATCTTTAAGAAAGTGCAACTCATTATTATTACTATATATTTTATCCGAACAATTATTAGCATGGCACAAATTCTGGGTTAGAAATACGGTACAATATAGAACGCTGCCTTGATTTGACAGAGTGGGTCTAATAAAGTGAGTATGTTTGATGTATTTTCTTATAAGGGGGTTGTTAATTCAGTGAAGAAAACAATAAAAGGGTTTTCCGGGTGTAGGGGTGGTTTTTGTTATCTGCACGATCATGGCATTGGTGAGGAGTGTTCTGGTGTGATATCGGTGGTGAGATATATTAGCCAAGCAAACATTGCCAACTTAAACACAGGCGTATTGTTTATTGGACATCTCTGCTTCTTATCTTAAACACGACCACCCCCTGACCACCCACCACCCTCCACCCTCACACTTTTACCTTTTAATCCCGCATAAAGCATGACACGTATTAAATAACATCTAATATAGATCCTTAGGTTCAGATTATAATGTGTATCATCATCATGAGTTAAAAAATATAATATGTAGAATCTTATATAATTAAATCATTCTCAAGAATATTCATTTATTAAGTGTTAAATAAATTCAAAAAAAAAGTGTGTTAAAATTAAAAAGCCATGTATAGAAATATAATTTTCCTCATTTTCACGTGGTTAAATTTTAAAGATATAGCTGTTAATCTCCACCTCTATTATAAGGAATCGTGAACTTGTTGGCATAAGGATAAATCATATCCTTAAAATATATATATGGGGCCCATTTATCCCCTTTTCTAACTTTATACCTAACCTTACATTGTATACATATTTTTTAAATCAATAAGATTTAAAAAATGTATTTTATATCAAAATTAGTTCTTACATGAATTTTAAATCATATTTATAAATAAACATAAAATAATCATGTATGGAAAGAGAATAATTGGCAAGTATTATAGAACCTTCTCCTCTATGTTTAAGTCGTAGAATGATGTATTTTTCAATATTTTTTAATCACTATTATTGTTTGATAACTTAAATCGCAAGCCCATTTATAACGCTATACAGTGAAATACATGGTATTAAACTGAAATTAGTCCTGAAAAATGAAATACACCATATACGTATATCTGGTGCGGGAATTGAACTTGCGTATATCTGATTAATTTCTCAAGATTAGTTCTCATTTAACACACTTACATTCTTTAATATAAGCGCAAATATTTGCATTAATATAAGCAAAAAATGATCGAATTCATATTTGAATTAGAAACTCTAACTATACTGCGACACCGTCTTTACGGTGTGCTTTTTTACTGCGCCATACGCCTAGGATACAATTACTTTATTAAAAATTCCATATGCTAAATAGTAGTAGATATATTTGCGGTAGTTGACTCGATATGAAAATGCATGTTTGTTTAGTATATTAGTGGTTGTTGTGTTAAGGCAGGAATAAAAAGTATGTATGGTGTTTGTGTGTGGGCGGATTGTTGTCTGTGTCGTGTGCAATAGTGGGCGGCATGCAAATAAGATGGGCGGATGATAAACCCTCGCTTGACCTGAACACTACTGAACACTTTATCTTCATCTTAAGACCACGACCATGGACACCCTGTCTCTGTATCCTGTCTTCTGTATCCTGTCTCCTGTCTCCTGTCCACACCCTTCATACACGTCACTCGCCACATCCACTCTTCTCCTACATTCGAGCATTCACAATCATGCAAATTAATAAAGCCTTAAATAAATATTAAGAAAACTAGTCAATAAATAGCATCATTAATTATCATTTATTATATTATCGGCTTCAACAATCCATTTCTTCATATACGTATACATATTTGTATGATGAACGATTTTATATACAATAAAATATGTACAAGGCGTTTGGAAATTAAACGACAGCACTATGAATAAATTTTCTTAAGTAAAGCAAAACATACTTTGATTAAATTATTAGGCTCTTTAGACACAACAACGTGTTGATTCATTGTCTGTCGGTGATCTTAACTATTACTAGTTATAATATGTGCGACTTTATAGTAAATAATTTAAAATTATTTACTTATTTTATTATTTATGCCCCGAGGAGCTTTTTTTGAGAGGGTCTTTTAAGACAGGGTTTTTAGACACAACAACTTGTTAATTTTCTGTCGGTGTTCTTAACTATTACTAGTTACACAGGTCACCGATAGAGCGGCTCTGCCAGACTCGCCTCGGAATTTACCTTACAATCCAGGAAATCAGAGTAAACCTGGATCAAGACAAGATCGATTGGGATTTTATTAATATTATGCGCGATCTCCCAGTCGTAATAACCGATCAACTCATTTGAACCTATGACCATAATATTTGTAGCCACGAGCATTATTCCCTGAGCTATTGCGCTGGTTAACCATGTTGACTTCTGGGTGGAATTCCAGTTTAAAGTAATTTCATAATTGTTTATTTTTATGAGTATATTTTAGACTGTTAACATGAAATCGTCTTCAATGACTCTGAACTTCTAGACTCAAATATTTATATATATATATATATATATATATATATATATATATATATATATGTATTGTGAATTATATTTTTGAATAGTTGTTTGTATTTAATGCTCCGTACTAAACAATACATAATATTCTCAATTAATTCTCTGATAAACATTATTTAGATATATTGATTTTGGTAGTATGAACAATGGCAATGAGTATTGTCCATTAAAATAATTATCAATATGTGACGCGTTGTTTAATAGTTGGTATTCTAAATTACTCTATCTAAAATCGGTCTGTTGGTCTATTTATTGGCGAAGACGTTGTGCATCAGATCGGCATCGGCATCGAACCTGGTACTCTAGTCTCACAGCTATCAATCCGTGACATAGCCACTCTTTGATCTCATTCCATATCCAACATTGACCATCTCTATGATAATATTGTAACTAACAAAGGACCGTTTCATCATCAATACGACACTGGCTGCACAATATTATCATCATTACATTTAAAACAGCACATATTTAAATATAGGTTTTTCATGTATAATTTAATCCGCTGAATTCTAATACACCCGTACAAACATGTTACCAGTCTACCGATGAGTTAAGTGTATTTTGCTCCTTATACTTAAATATTTTTGAAGATATTAATGATCTAAATACATAACTTAACGGATCCCGTGGTAAAAGGTTTACATCATTAAAATATATGATGACTAGGGTAATTTTAATTGAAATTTTCAATTTATTTTTGTTTTTGTGTGCTGTTAGGACGATTGTATTTTGAGTTTTGATTTCATTTTTGCTTTAAAGTTGTTTATTTTTCTATCAGAAGAAGTTTGAATTTTAATTATAAATAAAATATTTTAATACAGTTTTCATATGATGACAACACTCATCACAATATTTAAAAAGCTAGTCTCCTAATTAATACTGTTTTTTTAGAATTGTCATTTATTGTGCCTTATTAAATATCTCTAATATTATTTTGAAATTACTTTAATATTATTATCATTAAAATACCCGTTTCGAGATTTTAGATATGTATTAATTGTAGTAAAATAATTTTATAAAATATTATTCTTCCATCTGGTAACACTGATGGTCAATGGATGCGTACAGACAGATATACAACATACACACACGTTCAACAATTATAGATATAATAGTATGGTGATTTCCTAAGCTTATTTATTTATACGATTTATTATGTACCTACGTAGAATTTTAGAAGAATTCAACCGTGATAAAATGCGTGTTCTTTGAGTGTCATTGTGTCCGTGTGTGTTATTTGAAATATTTTAAGCATATGAATAAATACAGTATCGTGGTCAGTATGAAGAAGTGTGTAGATGTTGTTTCGTGTTAAACATTTGTGCGGAGAGAAGAATATAAAACATGGACGACAAGGCGATCTGTCAACGCAACAAAAGACTCTTCTCCTTCTTTCATAAATCAAGAATTTGCCAACGACAAAATGAGCAACAGCATGCCACATATATGCAGGGCTGAACATAATACAATTAAACATTTTTATTTAAATTTCATTTATAAATAATGTGAACTTGAATTAATGCCATTTTAAAGGGTTAAATTGGAGTAGTAAATTAAAATGGATGGACCTTGTTTCCCCTGGGAAAGTCACCACGAAACCAACTTTTATAAGAATAATGACAAAGAAGATCGCTGATGAGTTAAATATTGTGAGGGTTGTATGGAGTTATGCAAATTAATCACAATTAATTTAGTTATATACACCCCGAGAGGCTTTTTGGGAAGGTTTTTACAAATTTTGTGATTTTAACTATTACTAGTCACCGAATTAATAATCGACACAGGATTTACCTTACAATGCAGAATATCAGAGTAATCTTGGATCAAGCCGACCGATAAGGATTTTATTGATATTATTCCCAATTTCCCCATTTTGAACTTCATCTTTTATCGTTTAAAGAACCCCCGAGGCAATTTTTTTTTTGTTTATTTGAGCGGGATTTGAACCCATGAATCCCACCCGCCTTATCCCCTGAGCTATTACGCTGGCTTTGGAGATTTAATTGTAATTTGTCATTATCTACAGCGCTTTTTATAAATATAAAAAACTGAATTAAATTGATACACTATAATTGGTGTTTACAAATGATTAGCTACTCTTTATAAAAAATACAACAATCAAATTTTATTATTTTAAATGCGCTTTCTCATGATTTAATTATAAAATGTGTCTCCAACAGAGTAAAAATAATTGAGGAGCTGGCTGGAATAAGGGCGTATACGAAAATTCTCAGCTTTGAGATAATCGAATCAATCTTTTCAACTATTCGACATTCAATTTATAAAATAAAAAAAAAGTTTATTGTATTTTTAATAATATTGAAACCTATCATATTTAACCCGCGACGTGCACAATAAATTAACTAGAATTGTTTATTGTTTATTTTTTAATACAAAGATTATAGCCCTAAAATGTTAGGTGGTCTCGAGGTGAGGATTTCATTTTTGCAACTAGAAAAAGTGTGTCGGCGAGCGGCGCTTTCGAAGACAATGCGCGGCGCTATCGGTAATGCGAAATCACCACCAAAAAGCGTATTGTATTGTATGGAGATTTCAGATCCGAAGACAGCAAAACATCCTCTCATATAGAATCTTATAATTGGTCTCTTCGCCTTCTCTCCTTCACCATGAAATATGTCGGCTTTTTAATGCTGAAGTGCGCGGTGTCGGGAATCTCACATAGAAGGTGACACGAATCACAATGCGTCACCTCCACAATACAATGGGATGTTTCATATATTATTATTGTAATCATCACCACCCCTTATATGTAGGATGAACTTCTTTTATACAATATAATATGTGGGTACCTACTTCAAATGATTCATTAGCAATAAATACATATATGACTACACTTCAAATTATTTTACTACATACGTAGATACTAGATTTTTTTTTTGCTAATAGCTAAGGATAAATAAATTAATTTATATATATTACAAGTTACACGGGGCACCGACAGACCGACTTAATAATTTCCTCAGTATTTACCTTACAATCCAGAAAATTAGAGTAAACCTGGATCTAGACAATCAATTGGGATTTTATTAATATTATTCTTAATCTCAAGTAATTTTTATTATTTGAGCGCGATTTGAACCCATGACTACAATATTTACGTCTATGCACCTTATCCCTGAGCTATTTGTAATGCTGGTTATAATACAGCCTTTGTCAAATTCATTGAGAGTGTTATCATTTCGATTCTAAAGTAAAATTATTTTATCTATACTAAAATATAGAAGACGGAAAGGATAGTGATGTTTTCCGAAGAATATATGAAACCCAAATAATCATGATTTTTTTTATAATATCAAATTATTTAGTTTATTTTCCCTATTTTATAATTCTATCCTTGTTATATTTTTAATAAAAATATTTAAATTGTATCCCGTCCGGTTCCATCGCTATTTGGTTTTTAATAGATGTGGTTTTTATAATGATTTTAATTTTATTATTAATGTTTATAATTGGAGCATTATTATTAAATACAATAGAAGGACTATGATTCAAAATATAAATAAACGATACTGCTTGATCAAAAGAATTGAGTAGTGTGTTTAACGTATTTATAATTGAAATTGAAACAACACACTCGTGATAATTCATCATTAAGTCTGGGTACATTTGTATATTTTAAGAAATGCTCGATTAAAAATAGGATTGATTTTGTCACGAACGAAGGTCTACACGCGGGTTTGAACAATATAAAACATAATATCGTATAATATATCGGTTGATATCGACAATTTGCCTTGTATGGCATAGCGCGGTTGATATCAGTAACCATCTAGCAGATTGTATCGGGTATGGTATGAATCGGGCCGCATGCGACTAAACGCTCTTAATATATCGCCGCAATATTATTCCAATCAACGATACAAATAAACACTGTCGATGCTAATTTAAGAAATATATTATTATTATAAAAATGATCAGTCTTGAAAAAAAAAATTCTTGTGACAACTGCTGTTTTTCCGCCAAGATCTTCAATTATTGATAGTGTTTAACATAAAACCCCCCATTGTATTGTGTGCTGTCGATACCCTACCATTGAAATATTTAATTATAATATTTATGAGTTTATATTGTATTAATATGGAGGGTTATCGATTAACATGGGCCGATATATTGACTCTTTTATCTTTAATCTCCGAAGTGACCGTAGAGTAAGCAATATGCTGCACCATGTGCAACGCGTCTGTCGTAATGCATATGTCGTTTTTTTTGGAATTAATACAAATTTTATTTAAAGATTATCTATATACTCACAGAAGAATTGTGTCGGTTGTGCTAAATATATATGCTGACTTACCTGTAAAAGAAAATATATCAATTAGTTAAACAGTTTATGTATAACAAGTGGGTGAAAAAATATTTTCTTATTGAGTGAAATAGGTTATTATTATATCGTTGTTTTTTTTTTCAATTTATTTATAATCAAATTCCACTGTTAAAGCAATTTTATATCCTCTATAACATCAATTAGTTTTATTCGTATTGGTGAAAAATAATCATGAACTTATTTTAGGAAAATTATAATTTTCATTTTAAAAGTATTATGATTAGTGTCAATTCTTTAACAGAGTGATATTTTCAGTACTAGTTTCATGTTTCACTTGTTAAAATATTATAAAATGAAAAATAGCTCATTTTAATGATAACTATACATTAAATATAACTATTGTTAAAAAACGGCTCTATTATATTATATTCTTACATAATATTCATAAATCTATCTTTTGAAAAAAATCTATAAGGAATCTTCAAATAACGTACACAAATATATTAATTAAGTATGAATTGTTTTATCCAATCAATCTGTTATTTAGTTTTAAGTATAATTATTGTTTATTAATGTACAGTCTATTGTTGTTTTTATTCATAAATTTATAAAATCTCATTAAAAATGGGTTTTTTTCAAATACTTTTTACTATTTAATATACCTCTCATATAAAATAAACATGTTATTAAAAATCTCATATTATTTAAAGGTCTAATTCATAAGATTTTTTATATTATCCAACTATAGAAAATTTAAATTTAATAAAAAATTGAAATATCTATATATTAAGTATGAATATATGTACCTTAGAAATTATACTTAGGTGTACAGAGTATATTGATCTTTTTACTTATAACTAACATGAGATTTTTTTAACATAAGTTAATTGTCAAAATAGGCAAATTTAGGCTTAAGTAGACTTCAGTCAGATTGATTATAGTTGTGTTATAATATTTGATAATGATAGAGCCTGGTGTAGCACCTCGTAGTCCCACCCAGCGTTAGATGACTAAGATAAGTGTGAAGGTATTAAGATTTCCCGAGGCGATAAAATCCCCGACTATCCAAACAAAGCTGCCTGGCTATATTGTAATCATCATCGTCATCTCTACGATATTGGACATCCAAAAGGAAGAAGAATTCGAGTATAAGGTGGTGGTGTCGAGGCGGGTGGCCCTCCCAGAACAATGCTGTAATCTTTGAAGAATCACAAAAACCCCCGCCTCTTCTATACTTCGATTCAATATGTTTCGGATGGGGAGATCGTATAACGATAGCGACATGGAAAAAATTAGATATTATATAAATATGTGTATACATTTATATGGGGAACCTTGGATATTATCTTATGAGGAGTGACTGTGTGTCTTGGCCGGAGAACAGATGAAGGGCGCCTTTTCGGATGCGCAAAATTTGTTATCGCTTATATTCGAAAACCTATATAAAACCTTGTATTGTGTATTAATATTATTATTCATAAAAAAATATATAGTTTTTACAGTTCAATAATATGGCCCCTACCTTATTCTAGTTCTTATATTACTACGATAATAGAATTACGCAATTTGTATAAAGATTCCACAATCATCCAATCAGTCAATAAGTTTTTAATAAAATTGTTTATAAATAAAATTAGAAGATTTTTTTTTATTAAACGACGATACCAGATCAGTAGATAAGACGTAATAAAATGCCGATCTAGCGTCATGATCCAGGTTTACTCTAATTTCTTATATTGTAAGGTAAATACTGAGGCGATTATTAATTAGGTGACCTGTTTAACTAGTTATAGTTAAAATAAACACGTTGTTCAAAGCTCTTCGGTTGGTAAATAAATAAATAAAAAAAAGCCGCTAAGGCTTATATAAAAAAATAACTACTTTTAATTATAATGCAATTATAATTATTGTATTAGACTATAATTGAAATAGCATCTGGGATAGGAAATTACATGAATTGTCTGTTTTGGTTTATTATTAATCTCATAAAATTAGGATGAATGATATCAAAAGTCTCAGCTGGAAATTTTTAAAAAAGGCCCAAAGGCACTCAATCCAGTTGAAGAGCGGCTACTAGATGAATTAGTTTTTTATCTTGAAAAAGTGTGTAGGTAAGAGAGTGGATGAAAGAAGAAAAACTGAAAAGTGGCAGACGGGCGCATGACAAATAGCTTTATCCACCGCAATGGTTAAAAACCACCCCTAGTCTGATATTTATTGCAGCTAATCATTTGTATTAAACTTTTTCAAACAACTCTACTCTATAATAATATGAATTATCATAAAGAGCCGAACTTATCTCATACCCCAAATGACATCTGAAAAAGTGTACACTTACTTTACACACTGAACAACTCTCCCCCAAGTCCATACAACGAGTTGGTATTTTTTCCGCACATTTATAAATATACTCATTTTAATATGTCCACTTTGAGAGTGATATTGTCAAACTTTGTCAATTTTTTCCCCAAAATTTTTCCCCCATACAAAAAAGTTTCGGGTGAAGAAAATTAGTCTTCGTCAAATATGCGGACTCTCTTTTAAAGTCCAATTTGTCGCCGGAATTTTTGTACGAATTCTAACTTTTCGGAATATAAGTTAAGTTTTATTATTTGAGTGATGCGATAAGCTTATGAAAAATTAATATATTTTTTTAAATATTGTACTAGTTTGATTTGAAAACTGTGAAAATGACACCATAACATTAACAGTTTTTTAATACTCAATGATAATTAAATTATATATTTAATAAACATTATGGGTACATAAGCCTGTTTTTTTTGTATTGCAAAACTGTACGGGCAATCTTGTGTACATAAATATGTTTTAACTAATTGTAATCATATTATTTTCGTATTTTATTTTACAATTGAGAAATGGTTGATAAACGAGTATGGTGTTACCTTGATGCAAAATAACTGGGAAAGAATGGAGTCTACCGCATATCAGAGTCTTGTTCCAGCAAATTTATGGCTTATTCGAAATATATTTATCCACATTTATTTCTCGTCAGAGAACCCCACTATTAGATATCCCCATATCTTCCCTTTTCTCTAAGCAAGCTTGTGTAATCGCCCATACTTTGCAAAAAAAACAAGTGGAACCTCGTTTTATATCATGTTAGGTTATGCGCATGTATGGAACTAGAATTTTAATAAAAATAATAATTTATTATAATAATGTGTGGAAGATAGGATAAGGTTAAATCTGTAGAGACGTGCACCACAAAGATAAGGCAATTCTGTTTTATCTATTTCAATGCAAACGCGTCTCAACAAAGGGCTTAGACAATACCATCCGTAAGATACTAATCGACATAATAAAATAAAATAATATAATAAGCAATATACTGTAAAATCGATCTATTTATTTGAAAATAAAGTGCTTATTTTTCCGTTTCATCTTGGAGGTATTTCGAGATAAGCCAGGTTCATATGCAAATGTAAAAATAACATCTGCCACCCCGAAGCGAGTGGGGGATGGTCGGGGTGGGAATGAAACTAAGTCTAATCTTGTTGGTGGTGCATCGAGTGCACCCCATATTAACCTGAGATGATTTATTGTGGTTTTATCGTAGGACGCTGAAAAAAATTACCACCGCAGAGCTGGCGTTATCTGAAAAATTGAGCTTTTTAAACAGGTTGACAAAGTTTTCTAGTAGGAAGCCCGCAAGGCATTCATACGAGCGATACAAAGAAGCCAAGACAAATAATACGTGTATTTTGTATAATAATATTATACAATATCATAATTATAATTAATGTACTAAAGTATTCAGCAACTACCAGTTCTAATCATTGATTAATCGCATAAAGGTTTGAAAATGAGCTGAAGGTGAATACTAGCATGAATATAAGAGACATCTACTGAAATTTCACTAAATGCAATTAATATTATTCATTTTTTTTTATTCTTCTTATTATTATTGATGCAAAAATATGGTAACATAAGTGAATTAATTAATTAACTTAATTTTAAATAAAATTTATTTTTATTTTTAATATTGATTGTTAACATCATCCTCATGCCCAAATTTAAATTTTCCTTTATTTTTCTGATAAAAACAAGTATTTTTTTACATTTTGTTCGTGTTCATATTTTTGACGGTCAAAATATTAGGGTTGCGTATTTTGTTGTTATTTTAATAATTGAATAAAATTTTATTGTCTATGAACCAAAATAGTATTTAATAAAAATTCTAGTACTTTTAAATAGCCCTAAATTTTATGGTTCTTACTAAAAAAATACATTATTGAGAGAAAAATTAGTAGGAACTTCTAATTAATAAAATAGTTAACAAACTTCTAAATCATTATCTCATAAATGGTTTCTAAAATTCTATATAGGCAATGTTCGTAATTTTTTTTAATTATAAATATAGCCTTAGATAAATTTATTGTAATTGACATTTATACAGAAAATTTAAAATTTCAAATATATTTAAAATAATTCACGGAAAGGAAAAAAGTACTTGAATGAATCAACATGATTGAACTTAAACTTATATCAATTATTTTTTTATAACTTATATATTTGTGAGTAGCACTAGAACCGGAGTTTCTCCATTCGACCTTTACAATGAATCATTTTTATTTAATTTGATAATAATCTTCATGGACGAGATCTTACCGGCCACCTCTTTGTATTATCGTATTAAATTAATTAAAAATTTGATTCATTACTGATAAATAATGGTCTATTTTAGTTACTAGCTTTATCTTGAGTATGATATATTGAATGGACGAATACCTAATATCATTGAACAGTGTTATCTGTTTGAGCTCCAATATTAAAGCCAAATCATTTTGATCGAAATTGATCAATGGACACTTCTAAACCCCGAACTGTTTCTCAAACTATGATTCAAGCTCATATAATTTAAATTCATTCAATTACAGGAGCTTTATGTTTAATTTATTACTGTAAATATTAAAATAATTATAAATGGTGTTTTTTTTATTTTAATTCATTATTAATAAATTATACACCCTCAGAGTATTTTTATTTTTTATTTGTATTAATTAGTTTAATTTTAACTATTAAAATTAGACAGGCTATAAACAGGGCGGCTCTGTCTGATTTATTAATGACCATAGTATGCACTTTACAAATCAGGAAATCAGAGTAATCCTGGATTGAGGTGATTGGTCAGGATTTGATGATAAGTTTATAATAAATCTCTCAAGTAAAAAATAATAATTTGATCAGATATTACGGCTGGGATATCGGGAAAAATATTATTAAAATCCCAATCGATAGTCTTGATGCAGGTTTACTCTGATTTCCTGGATTTTTTATGGAAAATTTGTAGAATCCTTCTCAAAAACCAAAAGGGTGTATGTAAATAAATGTCATAAATGCTATTCCGAATCTGAAATGGACATTTGAAGCTGTTTGTTGACTAAATATATATGTAACTACAGAATTTGATATAATAATAATTGATATGGGATATTCTTTTAACAGGACGACATTATAATCAGCGATGTTGAGAGGTTGTATCCTTATAATATAAATTTAAACAATAATAATAATAGTGATTGTGGTGAGTTGAGGGTGTTCTCAGTTTCAAGGTTCAGCTAAACAATGGTAGACCACCTATGGTGAACGCGTGGCTCTACTCCACTCTCCTTCTATATAAAACACCATGGATACGATATATTATGGAGATACTCTTAACAGTTCCTGCCACTCTGATATCCACACCGATAATACCACAAACATAATTAACACTAGCAATATCATCGTGATCGTTATATTCGTGTGCATTCGACTATACATGTGTACCTACGACGACCGACAGTGAGGCCGCATAACAAATTAAATTAATATATTTCTATACCTACTAATTTACACCTATATGAAAATTTAGGAAATGAATATGCATCTTTAACACATGTTTAACCAAAAATTATTAACCCAAAAGCAATATGCTTTTATTTATAAGACAAAATGAAGATTAAAACATACAGGTAGGTACGAATATTTTATGAATCTGTTTTTTTCCAAATGATTATAAGAAAAATGACTGTATATTGAAAATATTAGACAATATATGCTTTAACTGTTTTTACACCTTTATGAATGTTAACTGTCAAATAAGTTTTTATGTCTTTTCCTTTGTTTTTTTTAGTTTTCACCTGTTCTTGTGTACTATTTTATTTTGATTAACTTATAACATATTTGATAGTTTTTCTGTATTTTTTTACCAATTCAACTTTTTTCTAATATTTATGTTATTTTTAATATATTTAATTACCATTATAAATAAACAGTCCATTTATTATATATGACGAAATTTAAATATTAAATAAGCTTTAATACCGAATAGGTTATAGTTACTGAAAGTCGCCGAATCATGATAATAGAAATTTTATTATTTAAGTATTTATAATATTAGCTTAAATTAATGAAATAATTTTCATTTGGATAGATTTTAAATAAATAATAGGTTACAATTAGAAGTTTCAGTTATGTTTACATATGATTTAGGAAAAAATGCATTCGGTATAATAATTTATTTGTGCTCGAGTTACTCCATATTTTAATTAAAACTATGTTTTTTCAATAGGCATTACTTAAATGATTGATCAATATACATATGTTTATAACAAGATCACTGAATCTATTCAATACTTATTTATGACAAAATAAACAAGGAAACATAACCATAAAAACTAGTTTTATTTAGCCAATAGCTTAAACTACTGAACAGATATGCTTATTTGGATAAAAGTAGTGTGACACTTTTTGACATGTGTCTTTCATAGACACGCCAATACTGTTTTTAAAAAGACACACACCGAATAAAATTATATAAGCAGACCGATTTGGTAATGATAATCAGTATTGGAAACTATTAATCTCAGTTTTTTACAACGAGTATTTCAATAACGGTTAGAAAACAGGTTCTTGGTGTTGACGCGTGCCAATGACAACAGGTGTAAATAATTTAAATGTATTCAGCTTACAACGAGGTTCTCTTAAAAAGGTAACATTTGTGTTTGGTAATTGAATAACTAATTATTAAATATTGTACCAACAACAGGTTAACTCTGGTTTCAAATGTATGCATTTAACAACCCACACTTTATGTAATATATTAATTTTTATTGACAAAATATCAGTGGTAGGATAATTTGACTTTTTATGAATAAATCTAAGGAGGCAGGCTATTGTAAAAAAATTACCTTTAATTTTTGTTAATTAATCAATAAAAATAACCATGGCTTACAATTCTACCGAATCTGTGTAATTATTTAATTATTTTTAAATATTATTTTAACAAAACCTTCCCTTAAAATATTCTTAATTATAGCCCACTGTAAAAAATAATTAGATAGAAGATGATATTAGGTATGGTTTTTTTTGGCACGCATATGGAATTTTTCAAATATGCAAATCTTATTAAATTGGTTTAGGTTAAAAATTAATCAGATATAAATAAAAAAATCAATTTTGTATTTTCCAATTTATCCATAGAATGACTAATGCTCTTTAATTCTTGTTTAGAGAGAAAATGTCAAATTTTAGACTTATTATTTTGTTATATAACCAATTGCACCCATTAGGTTATTATATTTATTAAGTTCACCTCTGTGCGTATCAAAAGCTTGACATTTTCACTACAAATACATAATTTTAAGTATTTGGATTTATTTTTAATATTATTTAAAATTTTGCCAACTAATGTCATTTTAAACCAATAATTATTAAAATTTCATATTATAAAATTTCATAATGTAGTAATAGTCATCGATGACCAATAACATATTTTTTTAATAATTTTATTAACTAGAAGATTTTTTTAAACATAAAATCGGAATTCTAATGGTAATAGATTTCTATTCTACTGATTTGATTAAAAATAATTTTAATAAAAGTTATTGTTACAAAAAAAGTCATAAGTATTTGGATTTATTTTTAATATTATTATTTAAATTATGCCAACTAATGTCATCTTAAACCAATAATTATGTATCTTTTTTTCCCCCTTTCTTGTCTACCTTATTATATTGCTACTAGTCAATGTCGTAAATGTAATAAATAAATAGGTGATTTATATGATAATATTTACAATGAATCCCAATGTAATTAGTCCTTACTTTTAAAACACGTTAATTCCTCACAATGCGCAATATTAGACTCCAATCAAAGTTGGAGGGAATCACGTAAGTTCTCCGGTAAAACTAATTTGCAATATTTCTTGTAATGATATTAAAAAGGTGTTTTTAATGCATTTATATGTATATTTGTTGGTAAAGAAAGACACGCCAAAACATAGCGCCTGACACGACTGTCTCAACTAAAAATAAAAAGGCGCAAGGAAATCGTTCCTTGATAACAGATCTCAACAAAAGAAACCACAACACAAAAGCACGGAACATGCTCAACACACTCACACATTTTATTTATTTTTATTGTAATAAATATAAATATTACATATTATACAAATATTCATATTGTGGTGAGAAAAATTAGTAAAAGTGACAACTTGGTGGAATTTTATATTTTTAAGTGATACCAATTTGCATTGAGTTGAAATAACCATAACCAATTCTAACTGGTCGACAAATTTAGAGAGAAAATCATTTTAATATTAATCGGGATTATTTTAAATTAATATATGTATGTATATGTAATAATATTCTCTTGGCTGTTATAATCCGATTGGGTTATAAATTGTATGTTTAACCCACTATCTGAAGAAAAGCAATTTTTGATCATTTAAAAATTACTAGGGTTTTGTAATGTTCAATTTGTTAATGTTTTTTTATGTTCATTTTGGATTTTTAACAGGAACGTTTAACTTAAACTGGTTCAGTTTATCGATTATTAGATTTTTTTAATTTTAAATATACATATATATCTAAAAGTTTTCTAAAATATATGTAAATATTTTTGATATTCTGCATGGTTTTTTTTAACAAAAAGGTCAGATTTTGAGCTTTGATTTTATTTTTGCTTTATATTAGTTATTATGCGTTATTGTAGTAATTAATTGAACATTGTTAATAAAATTTCACTACCTAGTATTGTTATTATATTTAAACTATTATTTATTATAATTAACATAACGGAATAGGTTAAGTGTTAAGGTACCATGCATATATACATAGCAATTAGTAGTTTATAAATTTTCTTGCATTTCTCAATATACGTGTTTCAATTATGTATGTATGTTATTTCAAAATTTAAAATTTGCTGAATATACACTTCAGACTTTATTTATTTATCATAAAATGTATTGTTTGGAGAATATTGACATTGTAGTCGTGAAGTTATCGTTGTGATGATTCATATTGTCAGATTATAACGGTGCGATCGGTATTAGGTATATTCTGAGAATGTATAAAAGAGGTAGTGTTATATGAAGAGATATATTGGTGTTGGACAAGGTAAAGCAAGGCACGGAGTTCGTGTCCCTGTGAAGCAATATCGCGACAAATCGCTAGAGAGATCGCGCGCGACCAGCTCTCTTAACTTCTCAGAAATCAAAGCGATCCCCGGTGGACTTGTGCACGACACCAATACAACACATTCATTAAAAACAGAAAGACAGACAACTCGACTAATAAAACAACAGGCTGTCAGTGTCGGGGTGAGGATTAATTTGAAAACTTGCCCACAGACCCAATTAGAACATTTTTACAAAATGACTAGAATAAAGCGACGATTTTAAGTAATTAGAAGGCGTGGGTATATTACCACCTGGTTTGATATTTTAAAGCAAAAAATGCATAATAAACATTTTTCAAAAAATTATATTATAATTATCACGTATTCCCAAATCCCCATACTACGAGAATATGTAGGATATCCTAAAAGTTACGCAAGATTTGGTTTATTTATGGCACTTGTCCGTTAAATCTTTAATTTTTTAAGCGCTTGATAAAAAAAGATTTTTTACATTATGATGCAACAAAAATAACTAATTCACAGAATTAATGATAGCTGTATTTATAAAATTTAACTACATTTATGTAAAATGGTAATAGAAAATATTGATAAAAAAACAACGTATATACATTCCAAAGAATCGTGTGGACTATTTATTTCTATTTGCTATTTTATTTATAACCTTATACTATTATTATTATACAGGAAGGACTTAAATTAACTGAGAATATTTTAAGGGGTGCTAGGATATCGCAAATAAAATCGAAAAATAATTTTAAATATAATTACGTATTTAACAGACACAATAAACACGTGACAGTCGCTACTGAGTACTTCATAGAAACAGCTGATTCCCAGGTGGGGACCCAAACTTGATCCCAAAAGCACTATTAATAGTTTTAATTATTTTTTCACTTATTGTTGCGATACCCTACCACCCCTAAAATATTCTCATTTAATTTGAGTCTACCCTGTATTTTAAAATTTATGTATTTACAATCAATAAATTACTCATCGCATTAAAAAAATAAAATATTCATACAAATCCAGGATATCAGTTTATTTCCCAGTTGTGGATTTTTTTTTGTTAAATTTGAACTGGATTCACACAAACGCTTCACTTATTACCAAGCGGACTTTGTAGAAAGAAGACCATCCAATTTATTTCCTATCAAAACTTGACATATTGAATTGTCGTTAAATAATATGAATATAATCGAAAAACTTGAACACGACGAGTGTCGAAACTCAACAAATTGAAAAATATGTTGAAGTCATCTCTTGACAAAGTTTGACACTTTCGTAATTGAATCATTGGAATAAAATAATTTATTAATTCGTATACAAGTGGAGTGACAATGTGACAGTGAATAATTGAGTTACCTCTAAGCTCGTCTCATTGTAATAGAGAGTACGATAACAATTTGTCTGCTGGGGTTAGGGGGTGGTTTTGGATTGTGGTAGGGGGTGGTTTTGGAATGTGGTAGGGGGTGGTGACACCACAAGTCCAGGAGGTGCATGAGTGACATATCAGCAACCTGCAGCCCCCTTATAACTTGACACCCTCAGACATACTCTCCGCCCCCACAAGACAAGGGATATTGATGAAAATTGAAATCGTCATACATTCATAAATCACTACATTCAAATTGAACTAGTGCTCAATAATAACAATTCCAATTTATTATAATAAAACAAAATTATATCATCGATTACAAATAAAATTTAATAATGTAGTAATAGTCATCAATGATTTTTTTAACATAAAATACGAAATTCTAATGGTAATAGATGTCTATTCTACTGATTTGATCAAAAATCATTTTAATAAAAGTTATTGTTACAAAAAAAGTCGTGTAATCCACTAATAGAAAATGTGAACACAATAAATTATAATTAAAAAAATATCTCTTAAAATGTATATATCTGTTTTATTTATATTTATATTTTTGTTAAATATTTCACATTACATATTTAGTAATGAAATATATAAAAGTGGGTTTTTATCATCTTTTCTCAAATAATAAATTTATATGATTATTGTATTATAATGTAATTTGAAATATTAAAATAATGATCTTCTTGTCAAAATAAGTAAAAGACCATGTCTGTAGGCGTAATCTCACATTTTTAATTAATTATTAAAAATGTATATATCAATACGCTATTACATATATAAAATCTGAAGAGTTGAAAAACCAAACTAAGCATTTTAAAAAAATATTATAACAAACAATTGAACAATAATATTTTCTAAAAAATACATTATTGAGTATAACTAGACATTTTTCAATAACAGTGTTGAAGGGTTGTTTTTGGTATATCAGGGGTGTTCTCAGTTGAACTGCAGTGAGTGTTAGTTAAAAAGTATGAGTTTGTCAGGCCGTGCGGAACATAGATAGCAATAAACGACATATTGCCAAAAAGAATTCAAAGAACAAACATCACAATACCGCTATTTTCAATTTGAAACACACCATTGCGAGAATAGACCTTTCTAAAAGTCGCAACAATCGAGACAATGTTTGAGTAAAGTTATAAGTGGTCGTAATATTAAATTCAAATGGATCATATTCTTGTATTCATAACCTGACAATATCAGTCAACCGTTTACTGGAAATTTATATGCATATGTACTAATTTAACTAGTATTTATTAAAGTATTATCGTAGTAAGCACAGGGAGTAAGGCGCATGGCTACAAATAAAAAAAACGTTCTAGTAAAAATAATGATTTGATCGGTTATTACGACTGGGAGATTGGGAATAATTTTAATAAAATTCCGATCGATCTTCATGATCCAGGTTTGCTCTAATTTCCTGTATTGTAAGGTAAATAATGATTATTAAGTCGGTGACCTGTGTAACTAGTAATAGTTAAGATCACCGACAGACAATAAACACGTTGTTGTGTCTAAAAATATTAAAATTTGTAAAAAAAATGTCAAATATCCCTAGAGACATGTATTAATAATTAAGAAATATATATAATGGGTTAGTATTTATGGTGTATATTATTGGTTTATTTGATACAACTGGCAATTTATTAATTACGAGTGATGAAAAGTGAAGCCTTTAAGGGGTGGCGTCTCGTGGTACTCAACAGGGAGGAGGGTGATGATAGATTACAGCACTTTCTCATACCGGAAAGATGGCAAATTCAAGGGAAAAGAGGAGAAGAGATCCAGCCATTATATTATACACAGTCATATTGAGAAACAATCGGCAGGAAGTGACAGAGAATAGAGTCTATGACAAAAGAGACGAAGCCACAATCAATGAGTGCACTTATATAAGACACCACCCACCCCTCTATAAACCACCCCTCTTCTTTCAACAGATTCGTGCCGAAGATTATTTCAATGCTATATTTATTTTCTAAATAATTATATAAAAAAATCGGGTTAAGAAAGATATGGGTGAGTGCATGTGTTGAGGAAGAACAGAATTGTCGCAATATTGTCCAATAAATCGAGTAAAGATAAAATCTGGTCGCTGGCTCGTCGTCGACAAAACAATAAATCGCTTTATAACAAGCCAACATAATTGGAAAGGGACGATATCGCACACCAGACACTACTCCACAGATTCCATATCAACACCATTCAACTATTTTACAGAATATTATACACTCTGTAAAGCAAGCGGGGCTTTATTCCAAGTAGATGTATCTCGGTGACTGAAAAAGGTCCTCGAATGGGGGAAAAAGCGCGATGAGGACTGACGATATCTTGTAATTCCAAGTCGATACTTCAAAACCTACAGGATTCATGATCTATCAATCATCACAATTCTTCATTTTCAAGTGACCCGTTTCCCGTCTTTCATCACAATCATATTATTGCGTTCAAGTGAGAAAAAGTTGTATTTTTAATAATAATTTACGAAACTGTAAACACTTATAGTATAATTGACTTAGGCCTGATTTTAAAAACAATACTTTCTTACCACAAACTCTTAATTGAAATAAGGAAAAAAAATCTGATGAATTTTATATCATCTCAAGTTAATTTCATTACAAAAAAACTTAAACTTAATTCATGATAAGAAGTATGTACAAAATATTCAGATTTATTTTTATATTGTGAAAAATTCGATAACCATAATTGTGTAATTGATGTTAAATATAAGCTAATAAAACATAAAAATGTAGTATATTGATTATTTGATTCGGGATTGTCTCAATTTAATTCACTTCAATCCAGTTTATTTTAAATATACGTTCAATAAAAGGTTATTCAAACTCACCGAACTTACTCCTAATAATTATTATAATTATAAGAATAAACTACTATTTGATTGTTATAATTTTTAAACCAATTAGAAAATAATAAACATCATTCATATAGGGTAGCTTAAGCTCCGGTTACACTTCCTATACTTATAAATCACACCATAATATTAATTAAGTAATCCCAAATAATGTTCATATGCTTAAAAAAATCATTTGGCGAATCATTTTGTAGATTGATTTCATAAATTCATAATGTATTTAAATGATAATCATAGTATGTAATAGACAAGCTGTCGCATTTTACAGGTAAAATATATTCCGTATAGCTTATCTTAGTTCCAAATATGTTATATAATTGAAGGTTTAAAAGATTCCCATAGAAAAATCATATTATTTCGTAATTTATAATTTCGTAGCTCGTTAAGTTAGTGGTAAGAGCACTTGGCCGGAATCGGAGATATGAAGCTTCAATTCCCGCAGCAGGCGAGGCGTGTGATATTTATTTCTTCAGGATTATTTTACCATAGTAAGGTTATGGTAATATTAAATAGGAGTGCAACCCTAGTAATTGGAGTGTATGTATAAAGGATCAGTAACACGTCATAAGGGGTTACAGAGTGTTGTATTGTAGTGGAGAGAGATTTTATCTTATGGGCGTGTATTTATTGAGTACGACGGACGGCAGGGCGTGAAGAAATCACAAAGTCGTGATGCTCTCTTAAATGCTAACAAATATGTATTAACAACTATTTATTATCAACAATTATATTCAACCAGATAAACGATCGAAATGTCTCCTTCATATCAAACTAGGTCAAACCCATCAAAACTCTTCTGGGATCCCCAAATAATCCGAGTGTGTATAAGTTAAAATAATATGAATTGAAATATGCTTATGCCGGGAATAAGACAAAAAGCTGTATAATTACTGTTTAAGAGAGAAAATAATAACAATATTTTTCTACTTGCAAACATATAAGTTTTCATTCACATTAATTATTAAAATGCCACATTAGCTTTTATTATAATTTGACTATTACATATATAAAAATATATAAGCTTCTGATAAAGATTCTTTTTGGGTTAGCAATAGTATTTATTTTACACATTTACATATTTTTAATAATGCACAATGTTTGAATATACAAAACTAATAAGGTTGACAGAATATTTAAAGATTTTAAATATGAAATATTGGTATTAGATGCAATATAATATAATTTAGAGAAAACACTGCATATTTAACAGATTTTTTGTAAATACGTTTTTGTATTAATCACCCATCAAAACCTAATAAATCTTATATTAAATTTTAATAAAGCGCTACCACGTTGCTTCAATTGCATAGTAAAATAATTTATCATAGATTAAATTTGTAGAATAATTGATTGATAAATTTGCTTTAAATCAAAACCTAATAACAACAACAATTTAAAAACATATTTTTACAAGTCAATATATGAAAGAATGCAATTTTATACAATTATTTTTTTTGCCATTAATTTCTTTAAAACTCAATAATTATTTAAGCATGTATTGAGTGCAATATAATCTAATCTAGATTGAGAATGTACAAGTTTGATTGCACAATTGAAGAGGCCTCAGGGCTACACTGGCATTCTATTGATGGGGCATTTGGTTTTATTTGTATTAATAAAAGCCTGCAACCCCCATCCATCAGATAAATATTACTAAGGCGCTTCTCTTGATTAAATATTGTATTAATATTGTGTGAAAATCTGCAAATGGTTCACTGGCCCGTTTATAATTCAAACACTTCGACACTGTCTTAAAGACACTTTCCATCCATCAGTTTCCAACTCCATTTCCTGTCAACCGCCTTCAGTACAACCACCCTGTCTTCTTATTACGTGGATAACGCTTAAAACAAATAATACAAACACTGCCAATACAGGGATGATACTGAAAGATGTATTCTTATGAAGGTGTTCTTCGGATATTTAATATTTATATGATAATCAGTTAAAAACATACAGAAAACTTCAGTGGAATTTAAATGACTATGAACACAAATAATGATGGGAAACGAAAGTTAACTTTTTTAAATATACTACAACTGTCTATCTCTATATAAAAATAATAATTATTTAAATACACTGAATATAAGTGCATTCAATAAAATTAATTCGGAAAAATTAAACACCTCTTTACATACACACGGTACGAGAATTCATCTCGCGCCTATTAATTATTTCAATTTAATACATTTGAATTCAATTCGATTAAAATTAAATAGTTCACATATACTATTAATAATTTATGCTCTAGGTATACTTTTTTGGGGGTTGGCCCGGTCCGTTGCAGCACTTGAATTGCTACACTTCCTATTTTTACACATTTAAATCAATCAATCAATATTTTTACTCGTGGTTTACTTTACTCATTTTTAAATATATATATTGTTTTATTTTAATGCCAAATTCATCACAAATAAAAACTGTCTGAAAAAGATAAATGTATACAATTTTACTTTTCTATTAACTTTATATATAAGGATTATATAATTTAAAGTGTGAATGGATTAAAAATATGTCAAATTATAAAGCCTGACTTGTTTGTTAAATTGTTAGTTCGATTAAAATGTTATTAGAGATATTTAATTGAATATTTTATCTAAAATAGATAGCCCTGTTGATGAATGAAAGGCATTCATTTTGTATAGTTCATAGCAGAGTTGCAATGGGGGCAAAATTCAGATTAAATTAATAGATTTATAAAAGGAGTTGTTAAGTTGCTTATTTTGCAATATTATGTACTGATAATATACTCAATTAGGTATTTTAAATGAGTGTATTACGCGTTTATGTTGATTGAAAAATAGGATGTTAAGACATAAAATGTAAATTGAAAATGTTGGCGGATGGAAGTAGATGTCGTTTCAGGATAAACACATTTGTTCCGCTGAAAAGATTTCAGGTGTGGGCAAAAGCACGATACTCAACTTCACATGTTTAAAACATATAAACTAGATTCTTAAACTACTTCAATACAGTATTTCAATTGTAAAAAAATAATCAAAATCTAAGCTGTTAAATGTTTTTTCGTATATAGACAAAATACAGCAAACTTTAATGCTGATTGTGGGGGGAAACGACACAGCCGAAAATTCATAAAATTAAATTTATCTACTGATTTAAATTATTATTATTAATTAATTAATCTAACCATCATAATTTTGTTGATGAAGAAAATTGGGCCAAAAATAACGATAATTTTAGTAATTTGCCGGTGAAAAACCTATGAGACTACAATTTCAGAGTTCCTGAAAAAGTGCAATCAGACAATAAAAAAAGGCCATTTGGGTAGAATTTAAAAATATTTTTAACAAAATATTACTATAAAGATATACAATTATAGAATCTTGAAGTACTTGAAATAAATTTTGTAAAAAAATATGTGGTTATTTTTGGCGTTTGTAAACTTTTTAAAATACAGGCTAAAAAAATGTGACGGTTGGGACAAAAGTCCCAATACCATTTCTATTTCTCACCACCTTGGTTATGTGATGTTTAGATCAGTTTATCTTTAAACATTGTGTTGTGTAGACAACCCAATTTTTAATGGATAAATATATGCCACAAGAACGAACAGAAATAGTGACAATATTATTATTTATAACGTTATGAACATATGAAAATAAGATGATGGGGTAATTTACTATGTTAAAATGTATTGTTTAAGGTCGTAAAAAATATAAAGCGAGACCTCATTTGAAAGAAAGTTGGTTGAAATAAATAAAATAATACACTGTATTATTTAATTTATTTCAACCAATGTGGGATTTTGAATATTATGGGATTTTGAATATTATTTTTAAATCTTCATTTTTTTTAAATAAACTTTGGGCACCTTTAATATGTGTATACGACGTTGTTGTCACTTGAGATGAAAGAAGATAGGTATCACTATCTGTCAATGTTCAATTTCCTGGCACTGTCATCATAGTCATGAATAGTTTCACATATAACCAGTATCAGTAATATTGCATACATTACAACTAGAACTAAACGGAGACACCTTGACAATTAAAATGCATGCATCAAACACAACCAACAGATGCAATTATCATCAAAAAGACTACCCTGTTTAACAATGTCCAATTAAAAAAAAACAATCCGTAATATTTCAACAATGTAAGCTACCTGCATAATGATAAATGTATGTGTGCATTTATTATTAAAACGATGTAAAATAAAATTGCAGTTTCGTGTTTCTTACGATGATCGTTCGTAGTTCATGTTCGCGTGTAAAATAATATGCAGTAGTCAATATTAACAGGGCTTATAAATAAATGTGCACAACCGAATGATTTTATTTGTATTTACTAGCTTACAATGTGTAGGTACGAGATTCAATGTCGATGAAGGAAAAACCGCAGAGATTGACTACTGAGAAGCCATTGTGCCAGCAATTATAATGAATTAGAAGGAATCTAGATAGAAGTTCGATGTATTTGTTAATAATTATTCGATACAAAGTTAATTTAACTGATGAGATTACGCCCAATGATTTCCCAAAATTGAGTTAGTGAAATTTTTAATATTGTGAACTTTCAAGTGCCATTTTGGTACCCATCGATTTAACCAACCAATTTTCAGTATTGCTACTTTTTATTTTATAGAGAAAAAGGAACATTTGATTTGAAAATACTACTAGAGTAAATGTGAGTATTCCTTTAAAATGCATAGATATAAACATAAGACATCGCATGAGTGGCTATGCGTGTTTAGTTCAAGTGGATCAAGTGGCCAAAAACATAGAGTTACCTGGCTCACATTATACTGTAAACATCTCTCTTCATATCTTCAGTTATATTTCATAGTAAAATGGGTAAATTCATTGTTACTACATGTCATATGGACTCAAACATACACTCAAATACTTCTAGGCTCACGTTTTACCAAAGACTACTTCTTTAACATGTTTAAAATATAATTTCGTATTGTCACAACCACTCTCAGTAACGTGTTGAATGAGGGAGATAAACTTATGTCTTTATCAAATAGAAGCGAAGAGTGCAACAATATACGGGGTTACACGACTTGCTTATATGCAATGCGATATCTAATGTTTATATACTCGTATACGTTTACAATTAATTTTCAAGATACAGATCAAACGTCTCAAATCCATTTTATTCAAATATTGATTGTATCGGATGATGTTAAAATTAAGTTATAATATTTGACTTTCAAAATAGTGTTAATTAATTTAATTTCCCTCCATTTTCATGTTATAAAATGATGATGCTAAAGAAGAAATACGATTTTATGCTTTAGTCAAATAGATTAAACTCCCTAATTTTTTCCTGTTTTTCCCCCAACCCATTGATATTATCTTTACCGTGTACTCGGACACAGTTTTAGTTAATTTTTTTTAATAAAGGTACCTGTGGTTATTGTCGCGGTGAGTGATGATTGATCAGACACAGGAAGTTGGGCGGCGCGTCTCCTTTTGATGATACAATCTCGTATTTCGGGGATTCGAACAATGGTTGTGTGTCGTTTAGAATTGATAATTAATAAAAAATAAGTAACGTTACTTAGAACACAAATGCAATTTAGCCCTATATGCAAGGTGCCGACAATGTGAGTGAATTCCTTCTGTCGAATGTCGTCAACCTTTATACCGCCCATTTGTGTTGATGATGAAGTTGATGACACTTACCTGCGAAACAAAGAGAAAAATATATTAGGATTAATTCAATTCAATTTTCAACATGAAAAAAAAACTTTGATAATGGATGTATTATATTTTCAATGCATTTATTGGTTTTTTTATTAAAAATATGACAATTAACCATTACTGATAATGTTAGCGAAACGTAGAATATTTGGTTGTATTCCATTCAGTGACATTTAAATATAAAATATTCACTCATAAGCTCTTTGATGGTTTAGTTTGTAAAAAACACAAAATTTCTATTTAAAATATCGATATAACATTCGTTCATTAAATTATATTTTTTTATATTTTTCTCCAACATAATTTTTACAATGTATTAAAATGACACTTATTATATATTAAATTAAAATTTTTGACATTTAATTATTGATAGATTAAGATATCTTTAAATATTATTATACTAAAACTATATTTCTGTGATTAATTCAGGCTCAGGAAATAACTGCAGTCATGGATTTAAATCTTCCTCAAGTAAAAAAAAAAATAATTAACAGTTATTATAACTGGGAGATTGGGAATAATATTAATAAAATCCCGATTAATTGGATTGATCCTGGATTTTAAGGTAAATACTAACGACTATTATTAAGTACCTGTGTAACTAGTTATAGTTAAGATCGACAATAGATAATTAATTAAGACGTTTTTGTACCCCTCAATATAAAAAATAATACGGCCTATGCATGCATACATACATACATGATTCAAAACATACCAATAGTCATTATACTTATTTATAGAGTGACTAATTTAGATAGCACTTATTATTAGAATGTTATAATGTGGATTTAGTCTGTCATCATCAGAGTGAGCGAGGTGAAGTGGTCACAGTTGTGACAGACTCGACACTTGATGAGAAGATAACACCTTCAGATCCCAGATACGAAAAAGCAAGAACTAAAACATTCTCTACACTATAATAAATTTACGGTCATCCTGCCAACAACAGTATACCAGTCGTCATTTCCGTTGATAAATATTCACTATCTTAGATATCAAACATAACATGAAACCAGACTTCGTATAGGGATTTAAGTACATCAATAATAAACCAATGCAGGAATTAAAATTAATTAAAGAACTATTTATTAGCGTGTGAATATTTGACAGGGGTAATAAAATGCAAATTGAGAGCAATATAAAATGGCAATATAGAAGATGTGTCTGGCTTTCTGTTTAGTATAAGATAAGAGAAGATATGGAAGACAGCAGTGCAGCAATTTCTGTATTGTGAAGCATTAATCAACCCCCTAAACCTTATCTACATTCCCCATCAATATGCAAGCAATTCCCAGAGCTTCTACAGATAACATTTTATAATATACATACAATATCCATTACGTTATAAATGATTATTTTCAAATAAATGTTCATCGACGAATGGGAGAGTATTGATAAAATCTATGATTCATACATAGAATGATGACTTTTTATTAGATATTACTTATTTAGTATACCTTTGTGGTGAACTTTTGGTGTTTGGTGGCCTGGGAAACCGTCAAAATAATATATTCACGTATATACAACGAAACAACTTTTTGTTTTATATTTTCGTAAACAATAGAGGTGAAGATTTTTTTGAAATTGGAATGAATCTTCAAAAACCATGAAATCACAATTTTTATATAAAGATGATTAGATAATTTTATTATAAAGGAATGATAAATAGTGTAATATGTGAAGAAGCAGGTTTTCAATTGCTTACAATTGTAGAGCTCTGCGCGGTTATTTATTTCATTGCTTTATTATTAGGTGAAATGAATTATTCTATTTAAATTTTCAGATATTAACGGAAGAATTTTTTATTTTATTTATTGAAAACAAACGGCTTGCAGAAAGTATCGCGAAGCCAATAGTTTTATAAATGTAGTTTGAAACAGTAGTAAAAAAATGAAGATAGTGAACATAGAAAAGAAATAAGAACTATAACGACAAGAACAATTATAACATAATGTAAAATTACTATTTGTGATAATTCACAGTCAAACTTTAAAGTTTGCCTCATGGATATAATATTTGATGTATAATAACTGTAGATGTGTATTTCATATGTTTTTTTTTGTAAATCAGCGATTTGAATTAAAATGATACAATGATTAAATTGTAAAACAATTGGACTAGGTCTGTTTATTATAAAACAATCAATAAGTTACAATCAAGAATGAAAGATACAAAGAATTTATGTGTCTGGCTATACAATATAAAAAAGGAGATTGCATTGTGTGTTTATCGTATAGTGATAATACTTTAAGTATGTTTTGGTTACTTATTCTTATCGTATTATTGTATTTATTAAGTAGTTTTTCGAAGACTTTATAATATTTAAAGGAGAAATGGCATGGAAAAATCAATGCGTCTGCCACACAGTCATGATATCGGGTGGCGAGATCTAGCCGACACTGATCGAAAGCGTTTGTATGCGATAAGAGGAGAGGGTTGTGTGGGGTTGGGTGACCGAGTTGAATCCAGGGGGTTGAAAGTCACCCTCCACCCCCTTTAAGTCCTTATCAGAGCCGGGCCGCTGCACCAGACCTGTTTATCGGACAAGCCAGCACAACTTTGTACACACACCTAAACAATCTTTAAACGTGACCTTCATTTGCAAATTATATTCAATTACTTCGATAATACAATTACTGTAAATCTAGGTTTAATAATATTTTTTATTGAGCCGCCTTGTGGTTCAGTGGTTAGTGTAACGGATTCGTGAGTGAAGACTCCCGGGTTCGATTCACGGCACCGGAGTCACTTGGTAGATCTAGCTTAGCAAACTAGATCTTAAGTACTCATTGCTGTGTGGTGGCCTGGGAAACCGTCTCTACTATATTCTCCCGTAAAGGCCAAAGGTGGCCTGGCCAACCCCTTATAAAGGGACTCCCGCTAATAGGGAAGGCGTCACGGTATTTATTTATTTATTTTTATTAGTGCACCCCAAGAGGCTTTTTTAGTAAATGTTTTAACTAGGTTGTTATGAGTTTATCTGTTGATTATATGATAACAGATAGGTCACTGATATGGCAACTCGACTAGAGTTAATAATTGCCTCAGTATTCACTATACAATCCTGGGAATTAAAGTAAATCTGGATCAAAATGATCAATATTTTTGTTGCATTAGCCGATCAAATCGAGCGGAATTTGAACCCATGACCACAGTATTTTTAACCACGCAGCTTATCCCCTTAGCAATCACATTTCAATGAGCTTTTATTGCATTATAAATAAAATCTCCGACAATTGAAGTCTTAGTTTCAGATTAAAGAATTAGTTTCAGCGGTAAGATAAAGTAAAAAAAACAACAATACAATGGAAATCTATAAAAATATCACGCATTCTTTATTAATAAAACTATTATTATTTAATAAAAATCATCAAATTATTACAGGGTTTTCACAAAAGATCTATGCTTTTTTATATCAAATTCTTTGGATCCATTTTCGGAAACAAATATTTGGATCCATTATTCTACACTCGTGTAATAATCAAATCTTATCGAGTAATAAAATATTATAATTAGTTAAAAATCCTAGACAGATTTTTTTTGTCGTGTTAATTATTTGATATTTATTTGCATATAAACACTGATAAAAGCATTTTTACAGACAAGACAATAATAATCAATGTATAAATAGAATGTATATAAAATAAAATAAAGTAAGGTGAGGAAGCAATAATTTATATCGCCTGCTTCAGTGTATAATATCGTAAGTGCAAAAAAAAATCTGTTTATTCTTAAGTATTTTTGGAACTGAGCCACATATTCCATGAATGAAATATCAAAAAATTATGATTTTCAATCATTATTTAACATATTAAGTGGGAATTTTCGAAATAGTAAAATAGTCCTATTTGACCGGCAACTAATGTAGATTCATCCATTATCTATTACACATTTCATGTCTCTGTCAATAGAAGGTAGTTGATCGTAAACAGTTATATGTTATAAATAATAATTAGACCGAGTGACACGTGACAGGCAGTGTTACCAGATTGAATATGTGGCTCAGTCTGTGTCAGCACACAGAATTTTTTTGCACTTACGACATTATACGCTGGAGCAAGCGATATGTTACTATATAAGATCGCGCCTAATCAAGCCTTGTAGGTGGCCGAATTGGTGGAAAAGAGTTCATCCAGGTGAGGAAATTTGGTGGCAAGTCGTGATATCTTATCAATTTTTTATATCTTTGCATAGGTTATTTACCCAATATTTTCGGGTGTTTTATAATGTTTGATCCTTGATAGATGTATGTATATGATTTGATTGAATAAAATAGTGAAAATAGAATATATTAGTGTGAGATTTATTCAGAATGGTTGGTTTCGTCGACGGGGCGTAGTTGTTATCAGCTTGGCGGTCTGATTGATGACGAGCGATAAGGGTGCGCGCTTGGAGACCAGCCACCACCATCACCACCATCACCACCACCAGCACCACCCCCTTGCATTATAGAGATAAAAGAGTGGGTGGTGAGGTATGGGGCACCTGCTACTGATAACGACCAGACTAGTCTGCCTATCTGACGAAAAGTTTCTCGACCTGTCGCTCTTCACAATAAACGAATGGACGGACTGAACACTCTGTTTAAGTATTTCAAAATTATAATCAACTCCCAACATCTTTCAATCTACAAATATAAATATTTTAAACGCCACGTGTCTAATGTTATGCTTTAAAAATATACCTACACATCCGAAATATATTTCTGAAACGTATTTCATTAGGTATAATTTATGTTATGTGTGAGTGATTACAGTAATAAAAAAAAAACATTTTGCCAAATTATATAGGAGAGATATAAAATTGATTCAAGCTGAAAGACGCAGACTTAAAACTTGAAACATAAATAATTTTTGAACTTATATATATATGTTTTTTTTTATTTATCTAATATATATATATATATATATATATATATATATATATATATATATATATATATATATATATATATATATATATATATCATAAAAGGAAAGCATGAACCATCATCACTTATCATATAAAATGGGTATACGAATTCTGATATTAGATTATAACAATTTAACCTTTTTTTTCATAATAATCTAAAAATATAAATATTTTGGAATTGAACAATCTGCAAAGATAGCCAACTATTATTTTTTTGAAAATCTGACCATGATTTAAGCTGTTTATTTGAAATGGCGTTGATTAAGATTATTGAACTTAAAAATATACTTGTAGAGGAATGATGGATACAAACTAAAGCTCAAATTTAATTCAATAATATAAAATTTGTGTATTATTTTGTCGTATTTGGGTCTTTTATCGATATATGTTTATGACGCATTCTTGAATTATCTATTATTAAGAAAATATAATAATAATCCTTAAGTCCTCGAGAGTTTTTGTACTAAGTAATCAATTTCATAACCCAATGTTTATAGAGAGCGTGCACAATTTTTTTATTTTAATATCATTAAACTATTTTTTACATTGTTCCTCTTTTTATGCTTTTCTTCTCTTTTTCTCTTTTATTGTTATAATATTTTTTTTGTAATTTGTATTTTTTTCTAAATGACGAGTGCTGCATTATCATCACGGCGACTTGAGATCCCCGTAATGCTGTAGTGGTAGTGCAGTATGATGTAGTAATTATATGTAAAATAAAATAAATAAATAAATAACATTCTGCAGTAATATAAAATGAAGCAAGCTCTTCATGAAATCATGGATGGAGATAATTAAATATTGTTTAAAGGAGATATGGTGTGTGTGTCTTTATGTGAGTTTGTTGATGAATTTGGTTCGTGATTTAGTGTCGAGTGCACAATGGTGGTGTTTGAGAAATACATACATACAGAAAGAACTGATATATCTCGACCGGAAATTTGATATGTATTCGAGGCTCACAAGAGCTGCTTCACAATCAAGATTAGTCAAATAACATAAGAGAGGGAGGCTAAAGAGATGAAGATAGAGAAGCAGAGACGCCAACAGATAGAGCCTTCTGATCGTGGACGAGAAATAACGGACGCCTACACAATACAATATACACTACTAAACTAAACTAACTTCCACTTTATTTATTGTGCCTAATAAATATTATGACAAATTTACAATCGCCATGATATCGTTAAACTTTGAGGTGATAAACCAGCGTGATAGCTCAGGGAATAAGACGCGTGGCTACTAATACTGTGGTCATAGGTTCGAATCCCACTCAAGTCAAGAATTTTTAAATTGATTTGATCGGTTATTACGACTGGGAGATCGGGAATAATATTAATAAAATCCCGATCGATCGTCTTGATCCAGGTTTACTCTGATTTCCTGGATTGTAAGGTAAATACTGAGGCGATTATTCGGGCAGAGCCGCTCTGTCGGTGACCTGTGTAACTAGTAATAGTTAAGATCACCGACAGACAATTATCACGTTGTTGTGTATAAACAACCCTCTCAAAAAGACCCTTTCTAAAAATAAAAAAGCTATTCGGAGCGTAAATAAATAAATAAATACGCTTTATCATATTCATGATCTTTACAACATAAATACAAAAAAAGTTTTTTGACAAGTAGGTAGGTACAATAAACATTTGAGGATTTAATTGAGAATTCATTACTGTATCAATTAATGTGCTAGGTTTGGGTCTATTATTATGTAAATAATACTAATATGCATAAAAGATTAAGGTATTTGTGTAATAGATAATCGATACAAAATATATATTAAAATATAAATAGTGTGCGAAATTAACCAATCAACTATTTAATTTTAAAAAAAGCCTGGTATGCAGTATATATATAAGTATTTTTATAAAAACATAAATTCATAATTCATTTTAATTTTTTTTTCTAACTTCATGTTCTAACTGAAGATAACTTTAACTGCGACTTGGGATTTCCCATAATGCTCTAGTGGTACTGCAGTATGATATAAAAATTATTTTTATTTACACATATATACATAAATTACAATCGTAACCTTAGAGATAATCTAATGCGTTGCGATGGTTTACAAAATAAAAAAAGAAAATGAAAAAACTCATAGAAGAATTATCCTATGGCTGTGATTAGTGAAATTTTCTTTCTGGACATAATTAAATTTCGATATTTGGACGAAAAACATAAGAAAAAATAGTTAACAGTAAAACAACAAAGAAGATGGAAAATCATTCAAATTAAGGCTAAAATATATTAATAATTGTTACAAACTTATACCATTGATCGTATGTATATTATATACCTAAATAAAAAAAAAACATTATAGAATATATTGTATTGTAGTATGATAATTTAATTTTAATTTTAATCATGTTTAAACTACTTATAATGATTAAGGAATGTATGTTATCTTTTTGCTTATTAACATACATATAATAATTTGCAATGAGTTACAATTTTGTTCATATAAAAGTAACAAAAATCCATTCAATTATAAAATATGATAAAAATGTAATTATTGTCCCCCAAAGACCTTTGTCACACAATCTTGACCTTTACTTTATTTTTTATATTATTATGGACACATATATTTGGTTGAATATTTCAGTCTGTCGTTTTTTTTAAACAGTATCAAGCGTACTAATTGCACGAAATTTATCAAAGCGGAAATACAATGTTAATTAAAATTAAAATGTCCAAATCTAAAGTAATATCTTCAATATCTATGTTAGCCTGATTTCATTGTTAAAATGTAGTTTCACACGGCAATATACCGTGGAAATACTGTCATGGTTGAGCTCCTCTGTAAAAGATCGAAACGGCCGATAAAAGACTTATTTTTCAGTCTCACTCTTTTCAACAAAATAACTAAATAATTAACTAGATAATACTCTCTTATCTGGCATCGATTGATTTGAGTAGGCATTATCGCGACGAATCAAATTAATAAAAATATATTATTATTGTGATATTGAAAGTGATATGCATATGCACGCTCTTATCTCAGCATGATCGTTGTAGATAAACGCGATAAAATTATTTGCATGACCACGATACGATATATAAACATTTATTTTATGATACTGTATCGTTAAAAAATCTAAATATTAGTTCGAAAAACACGAGGACCACAATAAAACATGTTGGTGTTAAATAAAACAAGATTATAAATGTTTTGGTATTTATATAATATTTATATTGTTAGGATTTAATGGTATGCGAAAAGAGTCAATAAATATTTTATTTTAATTGATGTTTTCCTCAAATTAAAAGTTATATTACACAATTTAGATATCGAGGGGACAGCATAACAAATTTTACTCAATAATATTATGTATTCAGCCTTAAATTTAAGCTTAAACTTTTATTGTTATTTTATCTCTTCATACATACATATAATCATTATATTTTAATTGATATAAAATGCACTTAAAAGCGACGATATGCTAAAATTATTTTCATTTTCATTTTAGTGAATATTTAATTAATAAATGTTAAAAATATGTACTATGTATACTATGGGTAAATTCTAAATAAATAATATTATGGAAAATGAAGCTTTAAATTTAATCCTAACGATTGATTTCTATTTTAGATGTTCGTATAAAATTATTTTATTTAAATTCCTAGTGAATTCACTTAAAATTATTTTTATTTTATCGCGTAACGCATTTGTCAATTATGTTCAATCAATATTATGGAGGATGAAGCTTTAATTTTAATCTTAACCATTTATTGCTTTTTTATATGTTCCTATATAATTATTTTATTTTAATTGAAAGCATTTAAAAGTAGAAGAGTGTTACAATTATTTCCATTTTGTGATGGATTACCATTTAAAAATATTTATAATTTATATTTAATATATGTATATGTATGTACACACAAAGTGGCTTTGACTAGATGTTGTATTTGATCTGATTGTGTTGATTTAAATTAATTATTGCAGTTTATATAGGTTATTTTATCCCCAATCTGGGTAAGTCTGAATCCAATTTACTTCTTTTTTTTTTCAATTTGTAGCCATATGAATGTTGTTTGACCTCGTTGTTGATTGTACAAAATACTGTAGTAGGATGAAGGCTCCTTTGGCTACAAAATAATCGCGAATCAATTATCACCGACGGCGTGACTTAAACATACCTCAAAAGTAATAAATCTAAAGTGTAAAACGATGTTGCTGTAGATGAGCAAAAAAGCTTGAAGAAGCGATCTGTTTCTTCGTGTTGCACCAACAACAAGGAAGATGCAACGCCGATAATAACCTATACAAATTTCATTGTTCCACCTGGTTGTTAATATTATGTACACACGGGGTAAAACTATTTAAATATTATATCATCTCAACATATCATATTCATTGCTTTTTTTGTATCAGTTATACTCATTAAATATATTATTCGCTAGATAATAGATTCTACGTACCATCACGACTGATGATTCATCACCATCAAAAGCCATAAAGTAGATAAAATAATGAAAAATCTTAGACAAGAGAAAATAATTTTAATTGCATTTATATTACAATAATCATTTATATATTTGTGTTATTTTTTTTACTTATTACAAAACGAGATTTGCCAACACCCCCGATATTATAAGGCCAGACAAGTGGATGATAAAAATCAAGATTTGGGACCAAATAAGTGAGTTCGAAAGAAGCAACACCAATTGTCTCATTCAGACTCGTCCGCTTGGTCCGTCATCTTGATATTTATACATCCAGTTATAAGGCATTCTTATCAAAAGTAACGTATCTATTTGCACATTATTTGAATGTCGAAATTGGTGGAAATCAGAAATCAGTATGTCTGGATGTGATTGGTCATTTGAAATAAATATGGTAATAATAAGTGTCACAATATACTGTGCCAACCCGCATTGATCATCGTGGTTTTAATACAGTATTGCATAAATCATCAGGGTTGAATTTTAACCACATTGATACGCCTAACATTTTTTATATATTAATGAAATGTAATCGATGTAAAAATTTTAATTATAATTTTTGCATTTGGTAAATCGATTGGGTTTAAAATAAGAATCAAACACCTGTCAATGTTGATATTGAAAAAATAATGGTAAACAAGGGGGGCATAGAGAGAGCAGTCTGTCGTGTGTATTGTTATCGTGAAGATCGACCGAAAAAAGAATCCCAAATAAAGCTTCACCGAACGTCATCAATAACCCAGTCTGGATGGTATGGGATGATAGGGATGCAGATAGGACGAGGGGATGCCATGGAGACCATATCTATGACTGCCATCGCACTGAGGCACTCCCTTATCAAAGATCCGTCTTCCACCACCACTACCAGTATCACAACCACCACCAGCGCCAACCCCATAATTAGTGGAGGCCTTAAGAGTGACGTATCTTATCGCAGTCCGATAACACAGACCCGCCTCCCGCTCAAAACATTGTCACCTTGATAAACCTGGAAAGCCGCCCACCGCACAAAGATATCGCCGCTACGTGACTTTTTCCATCATTAAACGGAGAGCTCTCCACATAATAGACCATCCGATTAATATTACCTTTGTCCGAATATATTAATGACCCATACACTGTATGTACGGCAGTCGGGGGTGGGTGGAGGAGGTATGTTATCAGTATAGGGGTGGCGCCGGTCTCCCCCGTCGTCGATCTTATCGACTACTGATATAAAATAGGTTTCGTTCGATAAAATAAGAATATTAAGTATTCACGTTTGGTATTGAGATATGCTTGCTTATCGCCAAATCAAACGGTCGTAAAAACTAAATTATTCATACCCGATAAGCCGCAATCTCTCCGATTGTATTATGAAAACATTTTCAATATTTCAATGCTACAACGACTTGGCAATGAGTTTGCCCACTTGGGAGAACTCTTTACTTTTAATTCTGTCACCTACAGGGCTTGTTTGGGAGCGACCATGTATGGTATATAAGTGATTGCTTCCTACAACTTAATTTTGTTTTTAATGTTCTGGTATGTAAAAAAAAAACTCTTGTGAGCGTTTATATGTAAATAAAATATTAAATTCACGTCTGTGAAATAGAATATTCCGAGCTAAATTATTAAATATTAAATGTAAAACTCACATGTTAGGTTAGAAGGCACCATTCCGACGCGTTGTTATTCAGCAGCTGTTGCTCATAATTTGCGCGCGCACATAACAATCACACGGTGTATTCACTAGTTCACAGTATAACTCACTTTGTGTACTTTATGATATTCGTATAGTAATAACTATTATGGATTGAGTAGTGTGGCAGTGGTAGCGCAGTGAGAGACGTGCGGTGTGGTCGACGGTCGGAGTTGGTATGGGCACACTATCTGAACAACCGATCAAATATGATCGCAGCAGTTAATAACGTGGACGGTTATCTCAATACCTTATCTATCTCACCATGCCTGCATCTAAAGATATACATCTAGCCAGTCCAATTAGCGCCACACCACTTATACGACCTCTAAAATATTACTACACTAATAATATTGCTTCCATCACTATAACTGTCAATCTTCTGAAACTTATAAAAATTATGGTGATACTGTTTGGATATGTTTTTTTATACTGTGACGCCTTCCCTTATATAGTAGAGGTGGTTTCCCAGGACACCCCACAGCAATGATTTCTTCAGATCTAGTTTGCCTCGCTAGGAGCAGTTTCTTCAAGTCGTGTTAAATCTCGAGATAGTCTCACTCGGCGATTTACGCACCAAATACTTTTATATGGGATATGCTACCAACTATCAAATCTTAGCTAAATCTCGAACTCGTGTTATATTTCACCCTTCATTCGAGATTCGTGCCGAATGCGTCGCTTCGGCTCGAATCGCCTGTACTCAATTCTCTTGAATGCTTGCGATACACACATCGGAACCGCTCGGCCATAGTTTTGACACGCGCTGTAGAAATAGAATATGTATATGACACGAGATTCGTACAATCTCTCTTACTCATAAACTCGTCACACTAACCACTGGGCCATAAGGAGACTCTTTGATATTTATTCCCAGTAGTAACCTAAAGCTTGGGATTCCTAGGCGTGCATTGCCATAAACGTACACCGTAAAGACGGTAATATAGTTGCTTTGCTGTTCTTTTGATCGGTTAATTAGTGCCTCGCCTGAGGCATTAATTAACAAAAAAACCGATCATAAGTGTAGCTAAGTAACTCTGCTGTCCATTATCCATTACTTAACAGAATCTTACCCATTGTGTCTGTAATGCTTGGGTTTCCTAGGCGTACGTCACCGTAAATATACACTTTAGTAGAGTAACTTTGCAATGCTGTTGGACAGATGAGATATAAACTAACAACAAAAAAAACAACCAAAAGTATAGCGTAGCGACAATACTACCGTCTTTACAATGTACTTCTAAAGTACGTAGCCTAGGAAACTATTACTTAAGGAAAGGACACAGCTTTACACTATGCATTTTGAACAAAAGGTATGTAGTATTTTTGCACTATATTTGAATTTTCAAAACATCTTAGTTAGTGGCCCAGTGGTTAGTGTGACGAATTCGTGAGTGAGACTCTTGAGTTCGATCCATGGCAAAAACGGTATCGGCCTCAACTATATAGTCCTGTAAAGGCTTGGCCAACCCTTTACAAATGGTCACTAGAGAAGGCATCTCGGAATTTTAGAAAAAAAAAGTTTTTAAGAGGAGTTCAAAAGAATCTTCATTACTGTTTATCACTCTAAATTCTCATGAAGCCTCAAAATAAAGAAGCGTCTCGTTAATTAAGATCTGCGTGTGGGATCGTTAAAATGATATTTCGTAAAGAGATAAGTGATCTATCGCGGGCATTGTGCTTTTGGTTAGACAACAATAAAACACGTAATTGTTAGAATATGCTAAGAGTGTTTATCAGTATAAAGTATAGAGAGAGCTCGGCCACAATTATCTCGGTGTGTCTTGTTATCTTGGATTGCAACTTCATCTTAATTGCATCTTACTGTCTGGCGCCGTAAAACTCAGTAATGAACCTCATGCCACCATTATTTGACAGCCTGATCCATTTTTATGCTCATAATTCACCAAACCTATACAATAACAATACAAACTATAGCACTGACTCAAATACCATATCGTAGGATGACCATGACTAATTATAAATAAACCTCACAAATTACTTTTGATAGTGAGGTATTGGACGCGGAAAAAACTAATCAAATTACACCTAATACATTATTTTTAGAAGAAAAACGGTTACTAGTCATACAACAGTTAAGACTTTAATTAACAATTACGCAAAGTTTAATCATTAAATGTAGAGTCTATATTTTATTTCTATGCTGAATTACAATTAATTATATAAATGTTCATTATACACATATTGTATTATTTACGATTATAGATAAGGCCTAGTAATAAATATTTTTTTATTTTGTTTTATAACCTAACCTAACCTAACTTCGATTTAAAATAACAAAGGTCACCGAGAGAGTGGCTCTGCTTGACTAAATAATCGCCTTAATATTTATCTGATACTCCAAGAAATCAGAGTAAGCCTGGATTGAGACTATGGATCTGGATTTTATTAATATTATTCCCGATCTTCCAGTCGTTTTTTTTAAGACCTGGTATCCCAATTTTTTTTGTTATTTTACCATAAAATTGTATATAATAGGTATTTATTGAAAAAATGCTGTCAGTTTTTTGCAATAAATGTAAAAGATAGACAAATTACATCATATATTTGTGTACATCTAATTTATTTAAAGCATTTTTAGGAGTTTTTAATGTAAAAAGTGTGAATGAAATAAATATTTTAATGGAATTTCATAATTAGAAGTCAATTGACGATCAGCGCTTTCTCAAGTGAAATTCAAAGAGTGATTTTATTAAAAAATATATATAACAAACACTATTTATTAGTTTATCTTTCGAAATTGATATTGAATCTGTTTTTTGATAAATAATCAAAACAATAGTCAATATACCAACATTCAAAACAAAGCAGCAGTAGTATGGCGACACATTGTTATCATTGGGCTTGTATACGAATAAAGAATCAATGTGTACACAATACTGTCTCCTATTTATTATAATTGTTCTTTGAAAGATTCGTGTGTTGTATGGTCAGACGCATAAATTAATGTTATCTGTGAAGGCACATGGAATTGGTGTTGGTCTGGTGGATGATAAGGGCCAAGGAGCTGATGGAAGACACGCTGGATGCCCAATATGCTTTGAATTATGCATTTGTATATGTCGTGTGTATTCTTGAGGTCCTTTTCTGCCATCCTGATAACCACATGCAACCCTAATTGATGGCATCCTTTCAGATAACAGAACAAACCAATTGGGTATTGCTCATGCATATGTGGATATATTCCACACACTAATCTGATCCAACAATAAAACATGCCACACATACATTAAAAACATCACAAATATATACATAATCACAATCAAAAGCTCCCAAATCCAATATATTTTTTAAATATATTACTTAATAAAAATTCTCCTAAACCTAATGCCGCATCCGCGCGAATCCATTCCATACCATAATCCAATTTAATATTGTTAAATAATCACTAAAATTCTCGAGTGTCTATACGCGGAATAAGCTGTAATATTTAATCATCAAAATATCATAAATTCATCCAATATTCTCTAATCTATATCTTGCATTTAATTAATTTCAGACACTCTCGATTATCCGGACAGATTATACTTGTATCTTATAGGACTACATGAATATGACATAAACTTAAAAAGTAAGCCTTTATTAGGAAAATAAAATAAATATGTTTTTTTTGCTAATGAAGATCCAAATTCAAAAAAATATATATAATATATTTTTCATTCATAATTAATGGGTGACAAATTGCCATTAAAATTCCCAAAAAAGCGAACAAAATTATAATAATTACATAGTTTTTATTCACAAACTTATTTTATGATAGAATGAAGATCAATTTATTTATATGTATGAATGCACATTGGGATCTTTTTTTATACAAATGCATTTCAAGACTAGGTAATTTTAGAATTAAATGTTGAAAAATTGTGGAGTATTAAAATATGATTGAAAATTTAAATTGATTATAATATTAGTGCCATTTACTTAAAAGAGACATTGTTAAAAATGTATGATAATGAAAATTCAATTCAAAATGTTGATGACATATTTTTAGGTGACTATTTCTCAAGTCCAAGGTCTACCCGACCACTAAGGGGTTAATTTAACTGCACAGTCTATCATCAAGCGATATTAATATTCATATGAGAGTGTTATTAATAAATATATGATAGAAAGGGAATGGAATAAGACAGAGGAGTTGTTCGATAGACAAGGAAGATAAAGGCCGTCGCGTCGTTCTCTCCCCCAAGTGTTATCATAAAACATCTCCACCATAGTACACTTTTGAGTTTCAGAATATTTGTGATGGCTGTTGTGTCTGCTTTGTGTCAGCAAGCTTATCTTACAGCCACATCGCAAAAAGCAGCTACAAGATTTTATCTCACAATATGCCACGAGGTAAAAACATACACGTCTCCAGCCGCATTAGTACCATTCTTTTACGAATACATTACGAATCATCGGACTTTCCAAATATTATTAATTTAATTTAAAAAAAAACACATTATTGATTTCGTAATGAATTAACCATATTTACTCTAGTATTATATTACGAAACTGTAGACACTGAAGTTACAGAAGTTTGAATGTATTCATACACTGTGTTTTAAAGATGAGATCTTATATTGAAATACTAAATATGTCATTAGTTTAACGGTTATAGTAACTGAAACAAATTAGGAGATATACGTCTTGAAAAAGCTTGTTGATGCAATAATTTTTTTCAATTCAATTTAATACATTTTATTAAATCATACAAGTGCGCAGCAATGCGAAAAACAGCAGATGTCACAAGAATATATTTTCAAGAAAGACTAAAAATAACATTATTTCTACAAAGAAAAGTACTAAAATCATTTATGTAAATGATAACATAACAGAATATAATAACTATGCAATAAAATAATTTTAAAAACATCTATAATATTTCCACCAAAGTCGTTAATTGCATCAGTTTTGATCACAATCAATCATATTAGACAAATTTAATCTTAAATATATTTTTTTTAAATATTGGATATTATAATCTCCCCTCCTATTTTTTATGTGAGCAATATTTAATTTATCATTTCACCTTGTGTATATAAATAAATTATAAAAAATAGGGCGCGGTTCGTTAATAATGTATAGGTACTGTGCATATCAGAACGCAATCAGTTGATAATAGAATAATTGAATTATTTTATCGAAATGTAAGAAAATAATTAATTTAATGAAATATTGGCTATTTATTTAATATTTGTATTTTTAATACACTATACTAAATTGGCTTATTTTCAAATGGCATGGCAGTCATATTGAATCGTTATCTTTATATATGAAGTTATCACCGCACAATGATCGCTTTGTGGTATTAGAGATACAATTATTTTAATTGTTGAATGTTATATACGTACGATATATCTGGCAAAATGCCTAGTCTGTATCGTATTAAAAATAATATAAAATGGAATAAAATAGCTTAGGAAGGAAGATAGAGAGATATAGAGACGGGACAGGGTCACCCTGATGTTGTTGTGGAGGCATTAAGAAACGGCCAGATAGATTGACTGATAAACTGATACAACCCAACTGGCACACGCACCACACCCTGTTCACTAAATATCTACAAAAATATCAATTAGAGTATCCATTAGGACTATTGTAAATTCGCTTGCGGGAGACGTGTTCGTATAAAGGAGGAAACACACGAGAAAAAGGACCAACCAACTCATACATATTGTTTCATCTTAAGTTGAATACCAAATATCAAGATTGGGACATAAGCATACACCCAGAGATGTGCCAAATTCAAACGAATATTATAGTATTACACTCTTTTACCCACGGAGTGCAATGAAGGTATATAAAAACAGACAAAAACATTACACACAACAGACTAGATTAATCGTAATATCATTCGTTTGACCTTTGCACATATCTGCATACATCACAAACGGCTGTGATTGGTCACACCACAAAATATCAAGCGTCAAGAACTAGAAGGACAAATTCGAGACTTTCTCCTTTCCATGCAGATTGTAGTAATATAAATATTTTATTTATTTTACTGTATATTTAGAGGCGAATATTGTTAAATAAAATAATACAATCACTGTTAATTTTTTAATACCTTATACGAGTGTTTGAAATTTAAAGTTTTGTCTGCAATTTAATTTAAAAAATACATGTTCAAAATAAAATATTAAAATGTTTTTGTAGACTGTCGTCGTGGACGAACATTGCTTAAAAATATAATTTTATATTAACGCTGAATTTATATATTTATTTCACAAATTCATACAGAACAGACTTTTAATCGCATCTTATCCATCTTGTGTATAAATTTCATGTCTGTTTCAAGTATTATTCATACACAATATTTTTTACTCATCACCCAAAAATCAAACGTGTTTAAATTAAGTGTCATTGAAGCGACCGCAAACATTCGTCGTGGTGGAAATAATTAATTAACAGCTAATTAATAAACACACACACAAGCCATATATATGTATATTTAAATAGCTTTATATATATATATATATATATATATACATTATAAGAGATTAATATATAAAATACACATACACATACATATTTACAGGCGAGCGCGCGCAGAGATGGTATAAAAGAGATATCATAGATTGGCATTCTGATAGTGAACCTGGCACGCCGTACAGTACTGGGGAAGTCAATCCAATATCAATGTGTACGTATGTAGCTTACAAACATGTTGAGAGAATGAAATGAAAAAAAAAGAAGTTAAATATACATGTGATGGTACAGAGTGATGAAGACAGAGGTCAAAGTGGTGGTAACAATGTGAGAAATGCAGCCTTCAGATCTTATCTTGTTTTCAATCGGGATAGTAGAATTACAAAAAAAATTAAAGTAATTTCAGTAACTCAATATTAAGTCTACGATTCCCCGTAGAGTTTAAAAAACTTAACTTCTAAATCTTGTTGATAATGTTGACTTCTTGGTGGAATTATTTGTAATTTCCACAGTAATTTTTATTAAGGAGTCTGAGTACTTTTGACTACCAACGTGTAGTCAAAATATCGATCAAGACTGGAGTCTCTGTAGTTGAAATTAGAAATAACAATTTTCTTTAACTAATATCCTTAAATATTTCAATAAATTCAAATAATATTTTGCTTAGTTGTTTAAAATGAAAAATATCGTAAAGCTAGCTGAAAGACCTAGGTTAAGATTTTTTTTTAATTTTTTGAAGCTACAGTTTAAACCAAATATAAAAATCTTTATTGCTTTTTCGATGAATACAAAATCATCAATTTTTACTCCAAGCCGTCCATAAAATAAAAACCAATGATGATGATGATTAGTTTGAATACACAATTTTTCTATAAATAACGTCTTTCAGTCTTACAAAATAACATAAAAATAAATACAAATCATACTCTAGTAGAAAAAAATTATACAAAAATTTACTAGGATTAAAATCGTTTCGACTCTTAATCTAGGTTTAATCTAATCTAATAATTTCCTGGATTATTGACGTAATTATTAATTATGTTAGATTCGTCGTGTAAATAATCAACAGTTCAATTGTAATGCTATAATATTTTATTAGATTTTTATATTTATCTAAAATACCAATCGCAAGAACCTCAAAACACTCATTAAAATTATCCCATTCCCTGAATGATAAGCCATATAATTAGTCTATTTTAAAAATAATCGTAGCTGTGTTACTTGCCACATATTCAGAGGGCATTTGTTAGACGTCCTATCTGTAAAGTGAGACCTTGTACAGATAACTAATCTCCTATGGGAATCCATTTTTAACTAGTTATCTATCCCTAGAACGCAAAAAATACTTCAACCAGCCATTATCATCCCGACCATCTGGAACAGACCTCTTTATACACGAGCTTTCATTACATTAAATATTGAAAAGCATACGGGTAACGATGCCAATAAAATGTATTTATTATATCGGAACCGACTTATCGGTAAATATTATCTGTCTTCTTTAAATAAACCCTAATGTACTCTAACTATTAAATGTATATTCTACTAAATAAGACATGGGAAGAAACAATAAACCTGTATCGTAAGCAATTTGACTAAATGTCCCGTACAATCGTAGTTATATAGGATTTAAAGACTGTCTTGTGTTTTTAATTAGATGAAGCCAATTTAAAGATAATTAACGTTTAATAAAATGTAATAATTGTAAAAGTAAATCTCACACTTTGAGCACGTGCCGAAGCACGATGTGACCAATCTTACATTTGATGGCTTTATCTAACCACTAAGCCTCTCTGACATTTACTCTACAAACATAAAAAAAAACAAAGAGTAACGACTTTTTTATTAAACTACGAAACGTAAAAAAATATAATTATTTTAATATTATGTCTAATATAAGCGAGTTTTTATACTGTTAAGATGATGCCAATTGATGATTTTATAGAAGAGTGGATTTAAAAATATTTTTTCACTCGTGTTATTAAATTTAATTATTACACTATCTACTATTGAAATCGAAATGACACGATTGATTTCTCCACATCTTTTAATCCCCTTCACTGACACTATCTATTTTATCATTGAGATAATTAAAAACTACGGCGATCTTCGAAGATAACAAGGTACAAACTAATAATTATTTATTATGGGTAATTTATTCATATTTATCACGTTAAAAATCACCAATCGATCACAAAAAGAACATCGATTTTTACCTGCTATCGGATCGGATCAATTTTCGTGTATTTGTCAAGAGAATAGATAAGATGATGTATTACGATATGAAAATTGTGTGTATGTTTAATCCATCGCAATATCAATGTTATCACTTTCGGATTATCGATTGCGATCGTTTTATATTAATTTAATTTCGCTGCAAACGAATGACATGTTTTTAATACATCTCACGTAGAGGTTATCGTTGTATTATAATAATATTATGTATTGAAGGTAACCTTTGGTTTTGGAGGTGGGCGTTAGATTTGCGGTGATCCCATATTTCTATTTTATGGTCATCTCTTATCATCGCCTCACCACTCTCTTCAATACCTCCCTCGATCATATCAAATAGCCCACTACACTATTATTATACCTCTAAATCATTATAATATTTAAAATAAATATATGGCAATAATTGAAATGTTGCGGATGCGAAAAAATCTCAAATCTCTGAAGGTACTTTAAGCGACTTTGAGTATTTATTTCATTGAAACTTCACTGCGTAGTGGATTTTTTTTATTTTTATAAACAATTTTACAATATTAGTTATTATAAATGAGAGATTAAGAATACTATTAATCAAATATTTTGGTTTTTGATTTACTATTTTTCCTGGATTATATTTTTATATGATATTAACTTGAATATGAATTTGTGGAGTCAACTTTTCAATGTATTTCTTTTATTCATAATCACGAATTTAATATGTGAATATTTTTATGATATTCATTTTAATTTGCTCATATTGTCTACACCCAACCATAAAATTATGTTTTTTTGATGTAAAAAACTAGTAATATATAATATAAATAAGAGGGGTCCAGGACAGTAACCTTGTGGAACTGTAATTATTAAATACATCGCCAGCAGGTTAAATTGAAAAATAATCTGATAAATTAATATATAGATTAGGTACTTGTTTTTATATAAAAACATACAATCGAGTCATTGTTTTTCATTAAAAGAGATTAAATTATTAATACTCGATTATGAAATTTTGCAAAGACAAATTTCAATTTTTATAAATAGGAAAGATGAATTCAATATTATTACTGGCTGAAATTATCATATAATCTATATGATATATTTGATAGTGCTGGCAATAATAATTGTGTTCAAGTAGACCTGCCCAAGTGTAATGTCGTATGTTAGGAGCAAATGGGTGTGCATGTATGATTGTCAGAAATCCCATTTCCCGTTAACCCCGCACTGGAGGAGAGGGTCTCCTGAATACGTTTATGAAATATATCTTCGACTCACATGCCAAATATCGTAATATAAATATCATATAAATCCGTTTTCAGTACCGGGCCCATTCCCGTCTGTGCAACAAAATGTGTCTGCTTTCCGGCTAAACAAGATTTCAACCCTTTGTTTTCAACAGACACCTATCTGAAATTGAAAATGCATCAACAAATCGAAGGGGTGACATTTCAGTAAAAATCGACCAGAAAAAGTATATGACGTCATGTGTAACTGTACAACTGTACGTACAAAGCCGTGGTTTTAAAATTAAGTATTGTTTCTGATATTAAGTTATCATTCCGTCATTTAAACATTATAAATATGCTTTAAAAATTCAATGCACCCGTAATCCTGTAGATTACCTTAAATTTAGGGTTATAATGGATCATTTCAATTCTACTTGCAATCAAAAAATAATCAGAACTTCTAAGAGGCTATTTTATTTAAGTTATTATTAAATATCGAAATACAATTGACTAACTGATAAAGTATTAGGTACATTAACAACGGTCAAACGCAAATTTTTGTATTAATATAAATTACAATTTGACCCTCGGGTTGCTTGAATGAAAAAAAAATTAAGTCTGGAGGACGTATTTTATATCAAAATTATATTTTTTATGTACACAGAATAGAAAATGAGGGTAAAAGGGTCCCACAGTTCCCCTATTTTAATTTTCCATTTATTTGGATAACTTTTATAGATATGGCTATAAATGTATTAAAGATTTGAGTGATTGTAAAATTGCTGGTATATTTTATAAAGCAATGAAATTATTTTAAAAAAATGTAATAAAACATTGTATTTCTACCCGAATTACTTAATAGCGTAAATTTATGAATGTAAGTATGGAATTAGTTTTTTTTAATTATTATTAAGAGAACACAGTCGTCTGGAATACTAGAGAACCTACATCTCTGATGGAGCTTTCTTTGAGAGGGTTTTATACACAACAACGTGTTAATTGTCTGTCGTTGATCTTAACTATTACTAGTTACACAGGTCACCGACTTAATAATCATTATTTACCTTACAATACAGGAAATTAGAGTAAACCTGGATCAAGATGATCGATCGGAATTTTATTAATATTATTCCCGATCGCCCAGTCGTAATAACCGATCAAATCAATTTAAAAATTCTTGACTTGAGTGGGATTTGAACCCATGACCACAGTATTAAATATAAATCTAATTTGTTCTTTTGATGGTATTATTTGTAAAATATTGAATGACAAACTTGTTTGGGTAGTGTTAATTTTAAACGGGGGACCAAATGATTTTAGACCGAATTTCTCGACATGCTCTCGTAGAGATAAGATCTGGGATCTCTCACTTGACACGTCTGGTTGGTCTTGACTGAGTGAGTGGGTTGTTTGTTATCCTGGATCACTCATTATGTCTTTTGGGTGCAACGATGAGCAAACAGACGGTGAGTGAAAACAATGATCCCAGATATACATATTGTATGCTCCAGAACAACTCACTGGCTACTGATCATCCATCATCACAAGACACACTCACTAATTGTAACAACACCTGACACACACCTGCATCTATCTAACATCTATAAACACTAACTTTAAATACAACAAAATTTACAATTAAGTCTGCAAGAGTAATTTTATGAATTCCTTTAAATCTGACATGAATCTACACTTCTTTATAATGAATGTTCCTGAAATAGTATATACACATATCGTCTTGATCCCGGTTTACTTTGATTTCCTGTATTTTAAGGTAAATACTGATTATTAAGTCGGTGATCTGTGTAACTAGTAATAGTTAAGATCACCGACAGACAATCAACACGTTGTTGTGTCAAAAAAAAACCCTCCATCAGAGATTAAAAACAGTCAAATATTTATTATACCAACGACAAAAAAAAATACAATGAATCTTAAGGAACAATAACTATTCGTAATATTTGGCACCCATGTACTGTCATGATTACCATCATTAATTCTATATATTAATTTATAGTCGTGGTTAAAAAACTCATATCCTAGAGAAATTTTGATTTTATAATTTGAACGATATTTACCATTTTCGTGTTAAACGTTTTACCAGAATTCTTGTATTTGGAGTTTAATTTTATGAATTATATCTTGTATAACCTGTACTTGTACCTGCAAATGCTAATTATTGATGAATTGTATTAATTAAAGCCTCAAGATATATAAATTTAAAAAAATATAGGATAATTATAATATTATAGATTGTTATTGCATACTGCTGAGTATTATATTATTATATGGTACTGAGATAATTTTCAATCGAGGGAAAACCAAGAATATATTTCTGCTAATATGATACTGACGACTGAAATAATATATGAAGTAAAATTACAATTCATGATTTATAGTACCAAATGATATATTTAAAATTATAAAATGGATAATAGAAATGGGGGTTGAGGTGTTGAAACATTATAGAGTCATAACATCTCTCCCCCAGCGCATTCTATATGAACCTCTTTCCGCCCTTCTTCCTCAATACATTACGTGTAACATATTCTAAAATATCATAACCCTAACTTGTGGTTAAATGATGTGCGATGGACACCATCAGAATAACTAACAGCCTCACATTATATTAAACAAAGCTGTTTTGCCCTATTCTAGCTAAGGACTAGATTTACAATAATAGAAATAAAATCATTCATAAAAAATGTATTAACATACTTATCTTACACACAATGTAGATTGATTAATTTCAAGAAAACTTACCTGAAAAAAAATATGAAAAATTTCTATGAAAGAAAATAACAATAATAATATGTATATTCATAGGGAAATATTTTCCGAGAATAGAAGAGTTTAATCATTGAATTGTTAAGGTACATATGTTAAATCTGAATGAACCTCGATTATTTTTTATAATTATTTTGATTCGTACAAAAGCTGGGGGAAATTTTAAGAGTTGTACCATATAAGAAAACAGTAAAAATTAAAATCATTCCCATCTGTATTTTAAATTAACATGTTATAAAAATAACTTATTATAATAAGCGTAATGAAATGTAGGCAACACAAACTGTAAAATAAGTCAATTAATTCACAATTAAAATTACTGGTAATATTTTTTGTCCGATTATTTAGCTTATTTTCTACTAGGCAAATGGACTTTTAATAATTGAGAATAATTTAAGAAGATGAACAAATAATTTTGCAGTTTAACTCTTCTTTATATAGCAATCTTATTTATTTCTACTAATAATAGTAAGTTGCTGTCAGTCCATATAAATCTAAGATTAAATTGGTAGCTTGAGTGATACACAAGCTGACTAATTTTTAATAGAGTAAACAATAATATTTTCGCGGGAATTAGAATAAGTGTATCGCTTCTATTGATCTAATGTTTATTAATACATGCGTTAGCAATTATTATGAAATGAATAATTTCCTTAATTATAAAACAGATGGTATCTAATGAATTTGTAAACTATGTTTACGACATAGTAATTTAGTATATTTTTTTACAAGCCCCACGGTAGTTTGGAGGTGTCAATATGAATTTTAATCGAGTTGTTGTGAACTAAAACTCAGCACGTATCTGTTAGATGAGTCAAAGGAGATAATGCTTCGGTGACAACATACTAATATCGATCGACATGCTCACCACATTTTAAAACAGGCTCTACAAGCTATTCATTTATTAAAATATTCGTTTAAAACAGCGATTCGATACATTATCGGCTCGGACGAAATACACCACGCAAGACAATATGTTGGAAGAAGATTCTTATCGAAGAAGGACACAATTCAATCAGGTACGAGGAGTGGTTCATGATGATCACTCACAGTCCGCCTACACATTTTAAACTGATATTCAATACGACAAATAAAAAATATTCACCGATATATATCAAAAGGTATTAATTAATAAATATAACATTACATTTCAAGCGTATTTCGATATAATTGGATATCACTTGACCATATATTCGGTTGGGCAAAAAGCAAATAAAATACGGTAGATTTACTGAAATAAAAATTAAGTGAAGCCTAGTAAATATATAATTTTAATATATTGGTCGACGACTTTGATCTCCATAATCAAAGATATTTTGAATTATCACCTTTATAAATTTGACAAATATGATCAAGTGTGAAATACTGGATAGAATATTTCACACGTAAACAAAATGAATTCTAAATTACAAAGTCAATAAGATAAATTCAGATTTATTGGTTGGTTTGATCAGTAATTTTGAAAGATTCATATATTATTGATCTGTGAGCAACTTTGAAATGTCAACTCTTTTTTTTATTTCGATATACGTATCATTTGTACATTCGTAATTTTATCAAATCATTTTTTTATGTGGAGTATAGAATAACCAATCCCAATCCTTTGTTTGATGGGAACTCTACAAGAGTGAAATTGAAAAATAACATATAGAATGAATTTTGATATATCTAGAAATTTGCAATTAAAGTACCCATTTCCTTCCACTAAAGAGTTTTAAGTATGATTTCGGTACTTTTAGATTTTACACTTATACATAAAAAAAATCTAAACTGAAATTTAGACTACATACACAGCACATGCATTTTAATATTCAACATTAAGAAAAGTTCGTAGCCTAATTCATTCAATAATATTCATTACTATGATTTTGAGATTATTCAAATCTGAACCCCAGGCTCTGGATCTTCAAAACTAAGAATAATTTTAAATGTATCAAATCAACGTCCAATAAACAAAGTGCGATATTGCACCTTTTGGTTTGGTATTGGTTAGGTTAGGTTAGGCTTTAAAAAATACCTTTATCCATAAGAAAGTAATCATTAAATTAATTCATTTACACGAACATTTGCATGAACAAATCGCCTGCTTCAGCGTATAATATCGTAAGTGCAAAAAAAATCTGTTTGCTCTTAAGTCTTTATGGAACTGAGCCACATATTGCATGTATGAAACGTCAAAAAATGTTGATTTTCAATCATTATTTAACCTATTAAGTGGGACTTTTTAGAAATAGTAAAATAGTCCTATTTGACCGGCAACTAATGTAGATTCATCTATTATCTATAACACGTTTCATGTCTCTGTCAACAACAAGAAGGTATTTAATCGTAAACTGTTATATGTTATAAATAATAATTAAACCGAGTGACACGTGACAGGCAGTGTTACCAGATTGAATATGTGGCTCAGTTTCGTAAAGACTTAAGAGCACACAAGATTTTTTTGCACGATATTATACGCTGGACCAGGCGATATACAATATTGCAAAAATATATTTGATTTGTGTTAGAATGATGAATTTTGTTTTTTTAGACTAAAATATAATGTTGATTTGACACATTTTTTTAAATAGTTTTCTTTAAGGCAAATAGAGCAGTGTTGTATTGATATAATTGATGTGGTAAATGCATTGGATTGTAATCGGTTGTTAGAGCGTGTATTGGTGTTACGGTATTGGGGTTAGACGTTGAGATGATAACACAAGATGATCTTTGTTTGTGGCGAGGCGATGACAAGAAAGCCAGCACGATTCATTCCCACAGACGTGTAATAGATTCGTGATCGAGAGGCGTTCACCTAATAATATCGAAACCCCTGTGATTTATATGTTATACCCCCTTGCCTTGCTTATATCATATCCTATACTCAATTAAAAATACTAATACATTCATAATTCATTCCATGTAATATCACATGCCTATTGTCAACATTCATCAACGGTAATGCTAAATCTGCACTAGGTTAGGAATGCCTACATTCTCAATAAAAAATCGACAGACTGTTAAATGACACAAGCGCAAAATGGATGATTTGTTCATATGGGAACTAATTCGTGAGTTATCAGATCATTTTATTTTGTTATCTATCTGAATTTGGGATTTATTTATAAACAGCGTGGACTTGACTTAACTGAGAATATTTCAGGGGGTGGTAGGGAATCGCAAATATATGTAGAACATACCAGTACTGGTATATTCTACCCTAAAAAAAAATACTTGTTGGGTTCAAAACCCGCTCAAGTAATTTTTTTAAATTGATTTGATTGGCTATTACGACTGGTATATCGGGAATAATATTAATAGAATCCCGATCTATCGTCTTGATCCAGGTTTTTTCTGATCCTCCTGGAGGCTTTTTGTTTCCTAACATTCTGAAACACGAATGAATAATAACTCCGAAAACATATATCCGATAATATTCAAGTAATACACCATACCAATCAAATATATTTACAATTATAAAAACAAATATGACAATTATATCTAAAGGATAACAGTTCAGGGGATAAAGGCTACAAAAAAACGGTTATTATGAATGTGAATAATAATATCAATAAAATCCCGACCGATCGTCTTGATCCAGGTTTACACTGACCTGTGTAACTAGTAATAGTTAAGATCACCGAAAGATAGTGAATCAACATATTGTGTGTGTAAACGAAAAATGTTAATTATAAATCAGAATGTTATATATTTATATTATATTGCAAATTAAAAAATAATTAAAAATATTAATTACGTATTTAACAGACACAATACACACTTGAAAGTTACTACTGAGTACTTCAAAGAAACGGATGATTTTAAGATGTTTATTTATTTATTTATTTACGCTCCGAAGAGCTTTTTTTTTATTTTTAGAAAGGGTCTTTTTGAGGGGGTTTTTTATACACAACAACGTGTTAATTGTCTGTCGGTGATCTTAACTATTACTAGTTACGCAGGTCACCGACAGAGCGGCTCTGCCAGACTTAATATTCGTCTCAGTATTTAACTTATAATCCAGGAAATCAGAATAAATCTGAATTAAGACGATCGGTCGTAATTTTTATAAATATTATACCCGATCTACCAGTTGTAATAACCGATATTTTTTTATCTGAGTAGCATTTGAACCCTTGACTTCACTAAGCTGATTATTGCTAGAAAAATGCCAATTATAGTATTAAACTTGTAATACAGGTTTGTTTTATACATTTTGTAAATATTAACGTGAGTTTAACTGAGGAAGGCCAATGAAACTATTGGAAAGTATACCTGTACCTAACAAAATTTACTATCCCATTGATTATTATTAAAAAATATTAATTGCTACTGCAAAGAAAAACTTAATTATCAATAGATCACCTATATTATTTACATCCAGACTTCAAGAAAAATCCACAGTTATACTTATTTTAATCAAATGCTTATAATATATTTTCTTAAATTGCAATATAGCAAGTAGGATATGTGAAGAGTGCCGAAAAACCTGTACAGAATAGCTCGATGGCGGCACACCTTATTGTTCTTCACTCTTTGATCTTATCGTCGAGTTATTCAATAAGACTTACATTGAATACTAATTCAATACTTGCGTCATGGAACTTTGATATCGATGGTTTTGCATGTAGACCAAGCTTGTGAAAGTAGACGAAAGATATGCTGAAAATTAGGTCATTTTACTAATAATGATAATCAAATTATCTTACGCCATAAACTTTATATGTCCAAATAGACTTTTAAAGTATATTTATTTAATATTTTTTTGATACATATGATATCTTGGAACATTCAGTTATTTGAATAATTTAACTTGATGTCCTGTTTAATAATATATCCCATTTTCTATTATTTATATATTTTTGTGTACCTAACCATAGCTCCTAATATGAATGTACTGTTTTATCGTTTAAATCGCTGTAAAATTCTATACTTTTTCAAGCAGGTTTTTTGAACAACTAAATCCCCTAATATACACTGGTAAAAGAAATTATATTATTAATAGTTATAACTTGATCTAATTTATTTTAAATCAGTGATATAACATTATGAAAGAATTAATAAATAACCATCTGGCTACTCTATTAAATTAATTATTTTACTTAAAATTCAATAAGCGATTATCTTTAAAATCTTGCGGTGAATGTTATAGAAGCACGTCTACCTGTTACGAATTATACATATATCGAACAATTCCGAGTCTACGTAAAAAGTATATAAAAATATAGTTTTATTTATTATTTTATCATGATTTTTCCACAGGTGTTAATTCCCAGTCGATAAAAAAATATCCATTTTTCGTTCAATCCCAATCTTTTTTACGATGTGTTTGTTTTGATCACATAGACGGACAATGGCATTAAAAATGATAATGATAATAGTGTATGGTGTTTGGTAGGTGGGCTTAGATATTATCAGAAGGCCCGGTGATTTATTGTTGGGTCAGTTTAAATATTTTAATGAGATAAGTGTCGATATGCTCATGCCATAAATAAATATGGAAAAAGTCAAAAAACACGGTGTTATCTGAACACAGCCCACAAAATGTACAATCTCAGGTTCAAATCTCGGGTCACGGTACAACATATCGACAATTCGTACATTCTGTCTTTATACTGACTAACTTTATTATTATGTATATTTATGAACCCCCATTCCGAGTATCTTTTGCCTATCAAAACACGATATGGTGAGGAATTTCGATCAATGACATACATGAACTGGTATTTCCAATATTTAAAACCAAACATAACTCTTATTTATAAAAAAAAACTGCCAATGGTTTTGAGATCGATCAGTTGAATTATCAGCCTAACTAAGGTCCAGTTAAAAAATATTTTGAAACTGTGTTTTTTAACATTAATATATAAAACAGCTATACATATACATAAGAAGAAACCGAATAGAGGAAATCATTTTTGTAATTTAAGTAAAATCAAATATAAAATATCATAATTATATCAAACTGTCTGTTTAACCGACTTGAAATTATATTATTTTCAATTCCCTGTCAAGTAATAATCTGATTTTAATTATAATTTAACCAATTTACCCATAATACTCTGTATATCAATTAAATTTGACATGAAATAACTAGAAATATTTTAAGGGGTTGTAATGATATTAATTACGTATAACACAATACACACGTTAAAGTCACGATTGAGTACTTCACAGAAACAGCTGATACCAAGATGGTGGCCCAAACTCGATTCCAAAAGCAATATTAATATTTTTTTAATTATTCTTGCGATACCCTATCACTCTCTAAAATATTCTGTATATTTATATCATGTAAGTGTATTTTAAATTTTTCCCATAATTAAATCTAAAAACTATTGATTTTTCATATATCTGAATTATTTATATTGGTATTCCTTATATTCGTAAATCGGATTTTATTTTTTCCTCCATACTTTTTACAGTATATAATTATCTCTCATGTCAAATAAGAATGAAAATTCTCATGTTAGTATAGATAAAAAAATATATATTTACTCTATACACCTATATAAGTCTAATTCATAAGATTTATTACATCATCAATCATTTTATAATTAATATTTAATAATTAAATTGTAATATATATTTATAAAAATCAAGACAAAAATGTTATAATTACTGTAATTCGTAGACTATGATTTCATTAATATCTTTACATTTTTTTTAAATTATATAAACTCGAATCGCTTGAAGCTTTATCATGGTGTTATAACGATTTTTTGATAATTTTTGTCAGTAAATGTTTAAAATAATAAAATGCGTAACAGGGTCATTGCTGAACGATAACCGAGGCGGATATGAACCCGTATCAATATTCTGTTCACACTGATTATATACCGAAATGCCTCCACACGACTACCGATTCTCAGATTATACTTTATTCAAATATAATAAATATTATGTAATAAAGAGAACTATCGAGAAAATCATGACACAAATTATTTGATCAACACACAAACAACTGTCTCAATCAAACAATGATTGTAATGTGTTATTGTTTAGATACATTCATCAAAAGAGATAATAATTGATATAATAATTAACCGTAATGACGCAGTTTTATTGTAATTTTATTAACAATATTCTGTTTCATAGATAATAAATGTATATTATACAATGATTTATTGGATATAAATTAACAATGAACATTAAGAGTTTGAAAATACGATAATAAAATTAACTCTTCTATGCAATTTTTATGTAGGATTGTTATTTTTCTCATGAATATTTTTTTATAATTTTGATAGAAAATTCGTGGTCTACGTAGAACAGTTAAAATTCCCATTGTCACGTTAAATGAAATTCCGAACAAAAATTTTGCATACTTGATATGATGTAAGAGATGCCAATAATACTTTAAAAGACATCAAAAATATGGGAGACAAAAATTAATTATTGCGCTGCTTTTACCGCTCGTACTGTTTATCTGTCACTTGTAGATCTTTCTAATAAGATAAAGATTTTTTATTAAAAATATATGTATATATTTATTTATTTACGTCCCGAGGAGCTTTATTATTATTTTTTTTAGAGAAGGTTTTTTATACACAACAACGTGTTAATTGTCTGTTGGTGATCTTAACTATTATATTAAAATATTAAAATACAGGAAATCAGAGTAAACCTGGATCAAGACGATCGATCGGGATTTTATTAATATTATTTCCAATCTCCCAGTCGTAATAACCGATCAAATCATTTTTTTACTTGATTGGGATATGAACCCATGACCACAGTATTTGTAGCCACGCTTCTTATCCCCTGAGCTATCACGCTGGTAATAAATATATTTTTTAAATTATTCTTACGATACCCTACCACCCCCTAAAATATTCTCAGTTATTTCAAGTTCTATACGTTTTCAACTATACAAAATAACTCAATTATATGGACTTTGCGCGTATTTATGTTTGGGTTTTCTCGTTGTATATTCACGTCGTATAATAATCGCGGGTTATTTACAAATAATTAAAGGTTTGTTTGGTCTGGTGATGTTTATCTACATACATTCAGCATAATATTTTTATACTAAAAAACCGATTCAAATATATTTAGATATGAGCCTAGATGTCTAGACTTCATCATTGGTAAACACGGGGTCAAGCGACATTGTCTACAAAGCAGCAATACTGTCACATCAAGGTACTTTCTTCATACTGAAATGTATGTGTAGTTGTGCCACAATAAACATTCAAATTGTGATAAGATATTATATATAAGTGTGTTTCTATTGTCATTATCGTCTACTGCATATGATGATAATATTCCATCGGTTCATTTATTTATTTGTTTGTTCCTCCATATCGTAATCGGAGTCTGTTTGCATCATTATAATTGTTGAAAAGTCATCTCGGTCATTTACGCCTTTATCTCAATTATCAAGGATTAGGCAGGACTATTACACCACACTGAATCAGTGCATGTGATAAGTAAGAGGCCACACATCTAATAACGGATCCGTTAGATGAAACAGTATGACTATCCTATAAAAATATTATTAAATTCAAGTAACATAAACATAAATATTTAATCAAAGTCTGGACATCGCTTTATTCATACAACCAACTCAAACTTATCTATATTAATTATTAAATTCCATGCATAACAAAAGTTAAAATAACAAATTATTTTTTTAGGAAGTACCAAATGTATTTGAATTTTTTTTTAAATTCAAAATTACTTAGATTAAAATATAAAACAAATATATACTAATATTTTTTTATTATCTCTCTTCAACATTATTTTATAAAATGGGGATTTTTCATGTTAACGTTTAGAACGAATTTTTGTTAAAATTGGAAACAATATATAAAAAATGCAGTTTGTAAATTTACCATTGAGTCTGGCTTATTTTCAGCTGAATCATTATTAATCAACAGTTGTTTAAATCAGGTTTTTCAAATAGAAATTATCTAAATTTTAAATTATCCTTATATCAAATAGAAATCACACAAGGGCCAAAATGGTAAACTCATATGAGTTTAATAAAGTATGATTTTTTTTTAGTAAAAACAGAAGAGATAAGTTAACATTTTAATTGACACGAGTCTTTCTCTTGGTGTCATATCTATTATATAAAATATCATTAATTATAAGCAAAAAAATTCTAGCACAACTACACCGATATATTTTTTATTGGAAGAAAGTTTATGACTATTTTCATAAACTTTCTTGCGTTGCGAAATAATTTCAAAATTTTCCATAATTTGTAGAAGTGGTGAAATATTTAACTAAAGCTACAATCATCAGTAGGCGCAATAGTTTATTAAGTATTCACGCATTCAATACTATTTCAAGATATTTATGATAATAAATATTTTGCATATTTTGGTGTAACTGCCGGAATAAATCTAGAAAAATCTCGAACTGAAATCCTATTAATATTTGAATTTCAAATTTATTATATCCTGTTGGAGTGAACATATAATCGATAAATAAATAGCGATAGGAATATCTGTTGCCACATAATATGAATTAAGAGAAGAGAGATACGACAAACATATAAGAGATAAGTTGCCTTTTTATCACTATTATAACGCTGATTGTTTTTAAAAATAAAGTTATAAGACACCAAAACACATTTTAATGATGTAGACGCCGCGTTTAGATAAAACTATTCATATTATGTATTTACAACTTTGATTAAAATCATTATTATATTTACTATAAAAAAAACAAAATTAACAAAAAAATATTTAATATTTTTTCAAATAAGGTAATATTTGATTCACAATTAACTATGGGTTACTTTTAATCTAATATCAATGGTTATGATCCTCATTTTTTTAAATATTCTATACAAGATTTTTAATATTCTATACAAGTGAGTCATTGTTCATTCGAATTAAAAATCTAGAATAATGACAATTAATTTTAATGAGTCAAAACGAAAATTTAGTGGGTGGCCCATAATGTAAAATCATAAATTAATTAAAAAAATATTTTTGCGATACAACTTTTAAATGTTATTAAAATTACACTCTGAATTTAATTAGTATTTTTTATAATCATAAGATGACTAGTCCGCAGTTTTTGACTTTTTTAAAATCATCATCATGGATTCATGGAAATAAATATTGGAAAGAGTGTTTTATCGAAATGATTTTTTGTAACAACAAGGTAGGTTAGGATAAAAGTTTATAAAAAATAATATTTTTTACACATTTTGTGTGATATTAGATTGTGAGATATTATATTGACAAGTATTTAGGAAAATTATTTCTTATTTTAATTCAGAAATTAATTATACATTTGGAATATAATATTTTTGAAATAACCATATATAGATAAATCACTAGCTTAAAAACACATAAATAATTAAATAAATATAAGCGAGAATGACAAATGTTTATGTGAAAAATACATTGATCACGTTACTCATTGAGATTATAATGGGATAAAAAATATTTAAATTAATTATAAAAAGAGATACAAGAATTTAAATATTGTATTATATTCTTTAACGCTTATTTGTATAGGTCTTTAAGCCCTGGATTGATAAATTTACAAAAAAAATCGTAGTATATTATTTTGCCGCCCCTCTGGAAAATTTTCTGCGGTCGCCCACGATTAAGATTATCTACTAAAAGAACTAAATATTTATTAAATGCATTAATTCAACATCCAGATAACGATTTCCCCGATCAATCAGTTTAATCGGTAATATTTTTGTTAATAGACAATTTAAAATAAATACGCACATTTGAATACACGCCGAAGAGAGAGGTGACCTCTGTTTCTACGTGCACAATAAATAAATACAGAATATTTAAAACGTATGATTGTGCGAAGAAAGAGAGTGCAGAAAAGGCAAGAATGTCATAAAAACACACATCGCTATCGTCGGATGTGTTTATTTTAATAAAATGATTTGATTGTATTTTATCTGGGTGAAACAGACACATACTCGTATTGATTATCGTCGAGGAACTCTTGAACTGCGACCCGACCGAGCAGATCTCATACATGATACCCAGATAATGCGGAACACATTCCTCTTAATCGTTTCAATATATTATATTATGTACTTCACAAATAAAATTCTAAACTATACAGCCTTGGTAAGAAAATGTTACAATTTTAAAAATCTGACAAATACATCAAAAAAATCAAGAGCAAAACCGAAAACCGCCCCTAATCTGTAATGAACATTATCATATATTTTTTTTCTTACTACTGTATTCTTTTATATTCATAATAATTATATTATTATTCTTTGGTTATTCACAATATCTATGTGAGTTGATTATTTAAAAACATACAAGGAGAACTTTTTGAATCGATGATAATATTTTAAGGAATGCTTGGTAAAAGTAGAGAGAAAAAAGTTTTTGAATATAATTTTGCTTTATATAATATAAATAAAATGAAAAAAAAATCGATAATTTCCCAGTTTAAGCAACAATGTGTGAAAAGTTCACATTTTAAATTATTTTTCATTTTAATCATGCAGTGGTATAATTTCTTCCCGCTGATAATAACAATAAGCCGCTGTAATACCAGCGTAATGGATACTGTAGTCATACGGGGTTGTGTCTAAAAAAATATTTTCAAAGAGTTCCTCTAGACGTAAATTAATATATTTATGAATATCTTATTTCAGTTAAAATATTAGTAGGCCGCTATTATCCTATAATATTTAAAAATAAAAAAAGTGGTTGTTTTCGGGAGTGAAAAAAATCACACTGATTAAAAGTCCACCGTTTGTATTTATTTTTCCTATAATTTTATTCCTCAGAAAATCATTTATGTATGAAAATTTATAAAAAAAAATTAATAATTAAAAAACTTAAAGTGAAATGTTTTAAATCAAATAGATAAAATATTTTTAACCATGCATTTTAACTACTTATCAGTAATTAAAAAAATATATTATCACCTTGGAGTCTTGGATAATAATTCTGCGGTACAAAGATACATTATCTCAGGTTATTTTTAATTGTGTATTTAATACATAATCTACGTAAAGATTCGATTAATTATAAATTAATTTCAGTACATATATGAATCTCACCTGAACATAATAACATCTCTAGACGAAGTTATACGTAGAGTAAATGCTCGAGAGTTGACTGATGAATGATCGTCGATAGAATGGATTAGGAAAGAAAACAATATTTGTTAAATAGAGTAAGATCATGGTGCTAACTAAGTATTATTTAGTATTAGATATCACCCCATGTTTAATAAAACAGACGATAATATAATATTATTGCTATGACTCCCTTCCATATAACGTGTATTCCATAACATTATTTATCTAAATCTCATTAAAATCCACAATAATTCTGATGAAATCCCGATAAAAATATAAAATATGATAATAATAAATATTATCGTAATAATGTTGGTGAGTATATTTATTAAGTGTCTTAGTTTTTGCTTTGTTTAAAGGTAAAAGTAAAAATTTAACTTTTAGTTTGATTAGTCATTAGTCACAAAATTTCTTGAAATTGTTTTTAAAAACTGGCTGAATTGATATTTTTTTAAATAACGTATGTATAGTAAATATAATTAATTATGTATTTTCTTCCATTCATGGATTTAGCCGTTCAAAGTTTTTTTTAATTGTTACTGTTTCAGTAAAATAAAATAAATAATGGGTTAAAAAATTAGTTAGTTAGAGTTGGGGTTGAATTTTTACTTAATATTGCAATTTGTTGGTATTTGTGTGAAATTTTTTGAATTTTTCGACAACTTTTCGCCATCTTTTTTACAAACTGTTTAATTCGATTAAATTTGTTCAAAAATTATGGTTTTGAACAATTATTTTGTTTTCATAAAATATATACATCAATGTTAAAACGTGTATTCAAAATAAATTAATACCTTCACAAATCATTGGTTAATTTCAATTATTTAACAGGGTTGGTACTTACGAAAATCAAACCATTTCTACGGATTAATCCACGTTAATGCATTAGGCTGTTACTCACCTGAAAAATAAAGACATATGGTTAGTTTGGGATGGTAATTTTGTATTTTTTACAGACCTATTGTAGTTGTATTTAGGGCTCGTTAAAATCAACAGTATAGAATAAACGGCTGTCGTTAATTTCCAACGGATTGAACGTCGAAGACTTTATCGGCCCTCAATTCGTTATGGGTGTACACGTAACAAATCCTACCTTAAACAATGTATTTTATGGTAAATTTTCGAATTCTTGGCTAATTTCTATCCAAAAAAAATGTGGGCAAATATAAAAGAGGATTATTTAATATTGGATATTGGAGTGATATTTTTTATTAATTATATTGTACCTATATACTGTAAGAATTAAAAAAGTAGGTAGGTAGGTATACATAAATGATCATGACAAGTTCAAATATTGTGTTAAAAACAATTTTTAAATAATGAATAAATTTTCCAATTTTACACGTGTAATTAATAACGGTAACCATATTTATTTCCGATAAAAAATTTAAATCACTGTTATTAAATATTATTTATCTGAAACAAAATGGCTATTACTACTACTGAAACTAAGAAAATATTTAATTATTTTTTTTATTAAAAATTAAAGGTAAAAAAATCCTCTCCATAGATACATACAATAAAATCTAAATTAATAAAATAAAAATAGTACGAAATTTTATTTTGAATATTCATCGGCTTTTTTAAGGTATATTTTATTCGATAAAGGCTTTTTAATGGGCCTCTGATGTTGTATGACTCAATTTACAAAGGGATACTAAACAATTGGACTTTGGTAAAACCAGACTCATGTATTTTAAATAATAAAAAATTTACAGATAAAATAAATTTGAGAATGAAAGTGCACATTTAACTTCTCAATAATTTAAAAAATTCTAACAAATAAAATCTTTACTAATAATTTAAACCTACAATTGATATGATTTTTAGGAAATCCCTTAAACTTGTCTTGTGTACTACTTAAATCGGTACAAATAATTTATTAACTGTAAAAATGGTAGCAATAGTGTGGTTCCCGTGAAAGGAATTAATTTGTTTGTTAATTTATGCATAATATGGTGTAGTTGAAATTTTTTATCAGATCTGAAATTAGAATAATAGCGGATGAGGCGTGAAGATTGTATCGCACTTTTGGTCATTACAGACTTAATTGTTTCATTCATTTGCATTAATGATTTATGCACACGACTTGGAAAATATAACACACGAAAAAACTACCACATCACAATATTTTCATATTCAAATGCCGCGAATATTTTTATTGTAATTGTGATGGATGTACTCGAATGTTTTAATATTTATAAGAGCGAATTCTCATTAATTACTTTAAAACTATTCTAACGTTAACAGCACAAAAGTATGAAATACAACGGTACTTCGATTAAGATCCTTAATCCGTTCCAAATCCTTGAACTTGAATCGAATCGAAAACTGGTAATCCATTCCCATTAAAAATCCTCTCTTATTAAAAATTTAATAACAAGATAAAATAAACAATGCTTAATTATGTATTTTTAAACCTATATATCAAAGAAGACATAAATCGCGGTACACCAATATATTATATAATAAATATTTAAGTTGGGTTTGTACTTTAAAGTAGGTAGACAACGAAAAATATTTACCCTTATTAAATAAAATTATGATAAATATTTTTATAAAAAACCGTGTTTTATATAAATAAAATGCGTGGCTGAGATTGATAATATTATTGTTTTCTTTAGTAATTTCAATTAATTTGTCTGAATATGTCATTGAAAAATTATTACATTATTCTATTTTTTTTAAATATTTATCAACGTAAATTCAGCAGAAATATTGCAGTTTTTTAATATGATTTCTATGATTTGATAAATATTTTTATCATATATTTAGGTTAGGTTAGGTTTGTTGATCGTATCTTAGTAATATTTAAAATTAATAAATTATTTTTAAAGCGTATCAAGGATGTATATCTTTGCTCATTTCTAATTTGTGATTTCAACGCCTCGGAGGCAATGTATAATTGGATATAATAAGTATTTTTAGTAATTATTTGGAGGCTTATAAAAGTGTTGAAGTGAAGTGTGTTGGCCTGCGACAGTTGATAAGGTTGTTGGTCGAAAGCTTGTGGTTAACACAAAGGCTGTATACTTTTTGCTCATTTTGTTTGTTTCACATAATGCATTGCACGGATATATGTAGGAAACATTAGCGATCAAAGTTTTCAAAGCCTTCACTCCTGTCCTGTCGTTCCGGCCCAGGAGGCTTTTTGTTCCCTAACATTCTGAAACACGACCACAAAAAATATGAATAATAACGCTCAAAACGCATATCCGATAATATTCTACTAATACATCATACCAACCAAATATCAATACAATTATAAAAAAATCACGATAATTATATCTAAAACATAATAGTTCAGGGGATTATTATTAGAGCCGCCTTGTTGCGCAGTGGTTAGTGTAACGGATTCGTGAGTGAAGACTCCCGGGTTCGATTCACGGCACCGGAGTCACTTGGTAGATCTAGCTTGGCAAACTAGATCTTAAGTACTCATTGCTGTGTGGTGGCCTGGGAAACCATCTCTACTATATTCTCCCGTAAAGGCCAAGGCGGCCTGGCCAACCCCTTATAAAGGGACTCCCGTCAATAGGGAAGGCGTCACGGTATTAAATTAATAATATTAATAAAATCCCGACCGATATTCTTGATCTACGTTTACACTGATATCCTGTATTGTAAAATATATACTGATTATTAAGTCGGTGACCTGTGTAACTAGAAATAGTTAAGATCTAAAAAACTAAATTTGTACAAACCCTCTCAAAAAGTCCCTCGGGCTGTATATAAAATAAAAAAATAACATTACCCTGATGTGATACCAAATATAGTGGTTTTTAACAGACAATGAATTAACAAGTTTTTGTATCTAAAATACCAAATTTGTAAAAATCCTCTCAAAAGTCCCTCGAGGTGTATATAAAACAAAATTAAACATCAAAATAATGTACAGAATTACTAATTATACGACTTTAGGAATTATTTCTTAACCTCACCTAACCTAACAATCATAGTTTTAAGATAAAGGTACAATCAATTAATTAAAATTTAGATTTTAGAATAAAAAGTCCAGCTTAAATATAACCGAGTAAACGCAGAAAAACGGTCTTTTGGAAGATAGTATTAAATAAATTACGATATTTTGATTACCAAATATTACAACTACAGTTTAAGGAATCTGCTACAAACAATATTTAAAGTTTTTGATTATAAACGTCTCAATTGTCGAATTAAGTTATAGAGAACAACTTATGTTATTAATTTTATAAAAGGTTTTTGATATTGTAAAATATAAGTGTAATACATTATTTCTTACAATTGCACAAGACAGAGCGGATTTTTATTCAGTTAAAATATTTCTAAAAATATATAAAAATAATTTTATACACTAATGAGTATGAAGTGATATTTTAATAGTGAAAGATAATAAAAGGTATAAATAAAGAGATAAGAAACATGCATTTTACGATACGCAATACAATCATTATAAAAATTACAGAAACCGACATGAAAAATAAAATTTATCTACATGATACATTTTGATCATCAAAGTTCGATAAATTGCCATTTTTTTCAATTAATAAAAACGTGTACACACATTAAACAAACATTGATACGTTTTTTGATTGATTGAAAATATATTGTGTGTGTGTGCATTCACCCTCAGTTTATACGCGGCCGGTTTGAATTGATATCTTATAATAGTCGCTCGGAAGGGTGGTATTAAAGGGGGTGGGTTGTGGTCCCCGGATCAAAACGTGATTCCATTCAAACCAAACTCTTTCATAGTCCAACGACATGACGATAAGAGGCCACTTTTCACTGCTGATCGACAATATTCAATCGACACTTCTGAGGCCAATTCCAATACCATTACCATAACATCGTGGGAAATGGAACTTTCTGCGAAAACTATACCAGAATTTTAACAAAAAAAAACAACGATTTCACCTGTAAGTATATGACTCAAATCAATATTGTTTTTGGATATTGTGTGTTAATGAATGGATTAAAAATAATAATCGATGATTGTGAAACATATGAATGAAACGACTGTAAAGGGTTGTTATCAAGGGGTTATTTTGTGTATATATTTTGATATATATTAGTGTTATGATATAGTCAATATGGAAGAGGGTGGTTGGTGGCGTCCAAAGGCACTTCTTATCAGCACCTCGCAGATTGAATATATTTCATACATGTTTTGGATGAGATGAGGGGACTCCATACAACCACAACCATGCACTGTATACCGAGATAATAATATATTTTAAATAAAAATAATCCAATACGGGATGAAGGGTTAAAAAATGTCCGAATTATTATGATTTTTCAAGTAAACACAAAGGAAATAATTATACATATATACGAGGCGCTCAGAATCAAAAGCTCCCAAATACAATTAAAATTTAATTTTCAATTTGTATTTTTTGTAACAGGTACTTTAAAGCCTAATTTGTAATACTTAATAATTAAAATACCGTAAATTTATCCGATTGCCCTCCAAATGATGATTCCAAGAAAGATATACGTTTTTCTGCGTTTAATTGAATAGGTCGTTATCAAAGACAACTTAAGACCATTTTTTGATGTGTCTTTTAGACTCAGAAAGTGTCCTACCTAGTACATTAATATCGTAAAAATCGGCTCCAACCTGTTCACAACAAAATATTCTTGACTATTATTATCAAAATTGACTCTTTTGTTCGTAAGCCAAAAATAATTTTAATGTAAAGAAAATTGTTTGTAAATACTATGAAAATTATAACAAACAATTTTCTTTAAATTATGGAATTCCACCCAGAAGTCAACACTTTCCATAATCTATAATGTAAGTGGTTAAGAGTTGTCTTTGATTCTAGGCAAGTAAATTGTTTTGATTCGAACTGTATTTAATTATCACAAAAATTGTATTGCCTTTATTTAAATTTAACTATAATACTCAAGTGTTATAAAATCATATTTGATTATGCTTAATATTAATAAAATATATTATTAATTGTTACTTCAAAAGGATATGATATTAATTGTTACTTTCAATTGGACTCAATAACGTTGCGTTTTTTTTAAATACATACAAACAATCGCATGTTTATTAACAATATTAATTAAGCAGAATCCATGTGTACAACTGATAATTTTAAATATAATATAACCGTGCTTATATATTAAAAGGTAGTGGTTATGGTTGGTTAATGCTGAGATTGTATCAGCGTTATCTGCGCCAGCCAACCAGCCTTCGTTCTACACTGATTTCGCTTTATTTCAATAAGCCAACAACCCCCTACACCCCCACAGTGGCGAGGGTGGCGGCATGGCTGTATCATGGGGTACGGAAGGGTTCTCGCAATACCTTATTTTTACACGCGGAAGGGTGTTACTATCTTACGCAATATTTAAATATTAAATATAATATAAGGATCGACGAGTGACGAGAGAGTGTCGATAAAAGACTGTCGATGTATAAAAGGTTATTCGTGTATGAATGGGTAATGTATATCGGTGCGGAAAGGTCCTGTGTAAAAATCACCATGTTTCCTATCGCCCATAATACTCATACACACAATATTATAAATGATGATGTATACATAGAGACGTGGGCTGCAGTGGGTCCTTATCAGTTCTCGCCACGATACCGAGGAGGACAGGGTACTTGGTGAGTAGTGGTGGTGGTTGGGGGTGGACGACACCGTGGGGGTGAGGCTTCCACCCCATGGCGGACTCTTACTACTTCTCCACACATACATACAATAAATACGATGGAAATCAACAAAAATGCATCCCTTACAATTTTACTATTTATTCAATACCTTCACAAATCGTCTCTATTGTCTAAAGAATCACTCTTTGTTTCTTATATATACTTGTAGAGCAAATGGCTAACACTAACCTATAATGGTATCTTAAGAAATTATGATCAAGTTTTGCAATGTGATCAATCCACACAGTTGGTGTTAAGTACCTCCGGGCGTTTATGTATATCAAATTTGACATTTACTCTACCCACAAATGTATTAATTAATAAATTGATTTATTAATCCGTAATAATGCGTAATAGATTTTCGTCATCGACTCCTGCAATACTTTTTAATTTAATTATACAATAGTAGTAGTAGTTTAATATATTTGAATTTAATGACACCTATATTTATAGTCTTATTTCATGAATGTGTTGAGTAAATATCAAACTTGAGACACGTGCCCAGGGTAAACTAACTCTATTGAAAAGTGTGATTATTGGCGCGGCTACAAACACTGATGGGTCTAAAACCCGCTCAAGTAATTTTTTTATTACCTGATTGGCTATTACGACTCGGTATATCGGGAATATTAATAAAATCCTGATCTATCGTCTTCTAGATCCAGGTTTTTCTCTTGATCCTCCTGTATTGTAGGGAATATTGATTATTAATTCGGTGACCTGTAACTATGAATAGCAGATCAACAAAGACAGTAATTTAAATATATTGTGTGTAAACGAAAAAGTGTTAATTAATAATCAGAATGTTATATATATATATATATATATATATATATATATATATATATATATATATATATATATATAGAGCATAGTATATATATATATATATATATATACATATATATATATATATATATATATATATATATATATATGTATATATATATATATATATGCTATTATATATATATATATATAAATATATATATATATATATATATACTGATTAAAAGTCCGTCTTGTATAATATATAATAACGATATCATCGTGTTTATAATATATTAGAAAAGAATACATATTGTGAGCATATTATCACATATCGTTGTCAAAGCAAAATGAAAAATATGAAGGAAGCCAACTGAAAAGTTCAGATAATGTGACGTCTTCATCAAATATTACATTCGTGTACATACAAAAATATATCCTTTAGCGTATTATTATTTTCAGTTAGTCATAAATAAATCTGTTAGATTTTCATCGAGCAGAGCTTTTATCTCGTGTTATTGAATTTGCACAATTGTTTGATGATAAAATTTGTATTTTCGGGGCATATATGTATGAGGGATGAAGGTGAGGGGTGTTTTGGAGAGTGTATAAGAATGAGGAAGGATCTCTTATCTTTTTTCCAGCGGCGCCATTAGCTTTTCACAATGGTCCAACACTTCCCAAGGCCCGTTTCATACTTAAATCTAATAAAGCATTACATACATACAAATCATCACTAATATATAAAAAACACACAATTGAAAATGTCCACTTATTAAATAATTTGATTAAAAAATAGTAAAAAAAAATCCCCACAAATTAACCCCTTATGATTTAATATTCATATATAATAAAATAATTATTAAGATAATTTATTCAAGTTTTATTAGTATTCAAGTAATGCAGACATGTCCATAAGACAGATAGTATGGAAGGTGTCTTCCTGAAATCGTCTCTTTACAGACCACTAGTTTCCAACTCAAACTTTGAGGTGAAAGATGCACCCTGATATACATATATTATTATTTAAAAAATATATTCCTTTTAATCGTTAATATATTATTTATTTACGGAGATCGATAACTCGGCGTGATATTTTTCTGTTATTTCAAAAATGACAATAAGAGATGTGATAAAATACAAATCAATCATAAAAAATACTAATATCCCACATAGCTAATAATAGGGGATAATACCAGAGACTACAAATATGGGTTATTACGACTGAAAGATCGGGAATAATATTAATAAAATCCAAACCGATCGTCTTGGTCCAAGTTTACTCTGATTTACAATATTGTAAGGTAAATACTGATTATTAATTCGGTGACCTGTGTAACTAGTAATAGTTAAGATCACCGATAGACAATTAATTATTAACACATTGTTGTGTCTAAAAAACATAATAATCCTTGTAAAAAAGACGATGTTGAGTATGTGTATGATAAATTTCTTTATTGCAATTTGTAAAATCAATTGTTTAAAAGACTAAGAATTAAAGTATTAAAATGAATTGTATTATGTATAATATTTATATATATTTTAGTAGTTCTACAAGTGGGTTTTTGTATTTTTACCATAAATTATGTTATGACTTATTAATTATTTTAAATATCAATTGATTATACTCCGTATTAAAATAAGTAAAAGACTAAGTCTATAAACTTAACATTGTAACAACCAATCATAATGTATCAAAACATTGTACGCAAATTATACTTAATAAAGAAATTGTATAATAAAAAATTAAAATGAATTAGGCAATGTAATTCATTTTATACCTTTATAATAATGTTGTATTTTAATCGGAGAATAAAAAAACCCACCCCTTATGTATGTATGTCGATATATTATGCGAGGATTTATTGCTTCATACAAGCTTAAAAATGGTTAATATTCAGACTGTTTACTAGGAGAATAGCAATGCTCAAATAATAAAATTTATTTTATTAATAAGGTCAGTGAATGATCTTAGAGTGTAATGCGGTGAGGGTTGTGAAGTGGTCGTGTGAATGAAGTAAGTAAGCGGTGGTGACAAAACATCGACACATTAGTGATGCAGGGTGGGGTTCTGGGCGCAGGTAATGGGGTGCGAATAGCAGATAAATGAAGGCTTTCGGGGGTGGTTAAGGGTGGGTGGTTGGCT